>JAJLZM010000236.1:0-85732 GCA_030572235.1 Ambrosiozyma kamigamensis | reverse complement strand
TATTACAATCTAGACAACCTTTACCACCAAAAGTTGAACAAACTGCAACTGATAATGATTTCTATCATATTGGAAGAAGAGGTAACAAGGCTTCTGAAATCCCACTAGGTTCTACAAAAGGTCAAGATGATGGATTTCAATCAACATTGAATCTAGAAATTAATTCTCCAATGGGTAATTATGCACAATTTTTAGATGAAGCTAGAAATTTTGAAACTTGGAATTTATATAATGAAGATTCACCAGATTTTGTAGTTAGAAAAGATAAAATTAGACATTTCACTTTAAATTTTGGTCCTCAACATCCAGCTGCACATGGTGTTTTAAGATTAATTTTAGAATTACATGGTGAAGAAATTGTTAGATCTGATCCTCATGTTGGTTTATTACATAGAGGTACTGAAAAATTAATTGAATCTAAAACTTATATGCAAGCATTACCTTATTTCGATAGATTGGATTATTGTTCAATGATGACAAATGAACAATGTTTTTCATTAGCTGTTGAAAAATTATTAAATATTGAAGTTCCAATTAGAGCTAAATATATTAGAACTTTATTTGCTGAAATTACAAGAGTTTTAAATCATTTAATGTCTATTTTATCACATGCGATGGATGTTGGTGCTTTAACTCCTTTCTTATGGGGTTTTGAAGAAAGAGAAAAATTAATGGAATTTTATGAAAGAGTTTCTGGTGCTAGAATGCATTCAGCTTATGTTAGACCAGGTGGTGTTTCACAAGATATTCCTCATGGTTTATTAGATGATATCTATATGTGGTCTACTCAATTTGGTGATAGATTAGATGAAATTGAAGAATTATTAACTGATAATAGAATTTGGAAACAAAGAACTGTTGATATTGGTATTGTTTCTGCTGAAGATGCTTTAAATTATGGTATGTCTGGTGTTATGTTAAGAAGTACTGGTATTCCTTATGATATTAGAAGAGCTCAACCCTATGATGCATATGATTTGGTTGATTTTGATATTCCAGTTGGAACAACAGGTGATTCATATGATAGATATTTAATGAGAATGGCTGAATTTAGACAATCTTTAAGAATTATAGAACAATGTTTAAATCAAATGCCAACTGGTCCAGTTAAAGTTGAAGATTTTAAGATTACTCCACCTTCAAAACAATTAATGAAAAATGATATGGAAACTTTAATTCATCATTTCTTATTATTTACTAAAGGTTATCAAGTCCCACCTGGTGAAACATATACTGCTATAGAAGCTCCAAAAGGTGAATTGGGTGTGTATGTTGTTTCTGATGGTAGTGAAAGACCTTATAGATGTAAGATTAGAGGTCCAGGTTTTGCTCATTTAGCTGCTTTTGATCATATTTCTAGAGGACATTTATTACCGGATGCTGTTGCTATTATTGGTACTATGGATTTAGTGTTTGGTGAAGTTGATAGATAAGCATTGTTGTTATAATTTAAAGTTTTTGATTTCCTAGTTTTACTCATCTCATATTTTCATCTTATTCCATCCATTTTTCCATCCATTTTTCCATCCATTTTTCCATCCTTCCACATAAAAATTACACTTCATATATTATCCTCCTTATTTATTTATTTTTTTTCTTACATTCTCTCCCTTTCATAATTAGTTTTTCTCTTCATGTTTTTATCTTTGTTCTACATTATTATATACTTACGATATTATATTATTTATTTTTAAACTATTTATTTTACAGTATCGATCTGTAAACATAGAAAAAGCATTAAATTAGTAAATCGATAAATAGGAACTAAATTAAACAAAAAAAAAAAAGGTATGATCGGTATGAAATTAAGACGAATAGTATATAAAAACAAATTCAATGCTATGTGATTGTATAATTTAGTATGCTTTAAAAGGCTCTATTGTGATGCAGCAACTTCTTCAACTGAAGGACAAGTACATAATAGATTCAAATCACCATATGTATCATCAACTCTAGCAACAGTTGGCCAAGTTTTAAAGTCTTTTAAGAAAGGTAATGGATAACCAGCTTGTTCTCTAGTATAACCTCTCTTTAACCATTCTTCTTCACTAGTTTCTAATAGATCTCTTAATGAATGAGGAGAATTATGTAAAATTGCACCATCTGATTTACCATCTTCAACATCTTGAATTTCTTGTCTAATTGATAATAATGAATCAACAAATCTATCTAATTCTGCTAAATCTTCAGATTCAGTTGGTTCAACCATTAATGTACCTGGAATTGGGAATGACATAGTTGGTGCATGGAAACCATAATCTTGTAATCTTTTAGCAATATCTATAGCTTCAATACCAACTGTTTTAAATGGTCTTAAATCAATTATAAATTCATGTGCACAATATTGAATTTCATTTGAATCTGATTTAGAACCTAAAAACATAATCTTATAAGCATCTTTTAATCTATACATCATATAATTAGCATTTAAAATTGCAATAACTGATGAATAAGGAATATTATTACCACCCATCATTTTAATATATGCATAAGAAATTGGTAAAATTGAAGCAGAACCAAATGGTGCAGCAGAAACTGGATCAATTGCAGTTTCAATCGATAAATTACTAGTTGGAGAAACAGGATGTTTTGGTAAGAAATTTTTTAAATGTTCAGCAACACAAATTGGACCAACACCTGGACCTCCACCTCCATGAGGAATTGCAAATGTTTTATGTAAATTCAAATGACAAACATCAGCACCTAAATCACCTGGTGAAGTTAAACCAACTTGAGCATTCATATTAGCACCATCTAAATAAACTTGACCACCAGCTGTATGAACCAGTTCAACAGCTGTTCTAATAGTTGGTTCAAATAAACCATAAGTAGATGGATATGTAATCATAATAGCAGCTAAATCTTTAGAATGTTTATCAACTTTTAATTCTAAATCCTTTAAATCTAAATTACCATTTTGTAAACATTTAACAGGAACAACTTTTAAACCAGCCATTGCAGCAGATGCTGGGTTAGTACCATGAGCAGAAACAGGAATTAAAACAATTCTTCTATTAGATTCACCAATATGATCTAAATATTTTCTAATGACTGATAAACCAGTATATTCACCTTGAGCACCAGAATTTGGCATTAAAGTAGTTTTAGCAAAACCAGTAATTTCAGCTAAATCAGTTTCTAATTCATCAATTAATTCAGTATAACCTTGAGCTTGATCTCTTGGAGCAAATGGATGTAAATTACCAAATTCAGGCCAAGAAATTGGAATCATTTCAGTAGTTGCATTTAATTTCATTGTACATGAACCTAAAGGAATCATTGAAGAAGCTAATGAAACATCTTTTTGTTGTAATGAATATAAATATCTTAACATAGCAGTTTCTGAATGATATTTATTAAAAACAGGATTAGTTAAAATTTGATCTTTTCTAGTCCATTCTTCTGGAAATTCAGGTAATTCAGTAACATTAATTGATTTCTTTTCACCAGTGAATAATTCAACTAATGCAGATAAATCATCTTTATTAACAGTTTCATCTAAAGATAATTGAACAGTTGTATCATTAACTTTAAATAAGTTAATACCAAATTCATTAACAGCTTTAGATAAGAAAGAATCAGAAGATTCACCATTTAATTTAATACTTAAAGTATCAAAATAATTATCATTTAAAATTTCATGTTTTGTAGATGATTGAATTTCATTAGCTAATAAAGCAGTTGAACCATAAATTTTTTTTGAAATATTTCTTAAACCATCTAAACCATGATAAACAACATAATTAGAAGCAATATTAGCTAATAAAGCTTGAGCAGTACAAATATTAGAAGTAGCTTTTTCTCTTTTAATATGTTGTTCTCTAGTTTGTAAAGCTAATCTTAAAGCTTTATTACCTAATCTATCTTTAGAAATACCAACTAATCTACCTGGCATTTTTCTTTGTAATTTTTCAGTAACAGCAAAGAAAGCAGCATGAGGACCACCAAAACCCATTGGAACACCAAATCTTTGAGATGAACCTAAAACAATATCAGCACCAAAAGTAGATGGAGGATGTAATAAAGTTAAAGCTAATAAATCAGATGCAACAGCTAATAAACCTTTATTTGAATGAATTAATTCTGAAATTTCTGTTAATTTTGTAATTGAACCAATTGAACCATTGGTATTTGGATAAGAAAGTAAAGCACCACATAATGAATTTTGATTTTCTTTTAATAATGTAAAGCCTTCTTTTGATTGTAAATCAGTAATAACTAATTCAATACCTTGAGTATTAGCTCTACTTCTTAAAACAGCAATAGTTTGTTCATGAGTATTTATATCAACGAAATATTTAGTTTTCTTACCTCTTAAACCAGTAAATGCCATAATCATAGCTTCAGCAGCAGCAGTACCTTCATCTAATAAAGAAGCATTTGCAACAGGTAAACCAGTTAAATCTGAAATAACAGTTTGATAATTTAATAAACTTTCTAATCTACCTTGTGAAACTTCAGGTTGATAAGGAGTATAAGAAGTATACCAAGCAGGATTTTCTAATAAATTTCTTTGAATAACAGGTGGTAATATAGTACCATAATAACCTTTACCAATATAAGTTTTTAAAATTTTATTTTTTGAAGCAATTTCTTTTAATCTATTTAACATTTCAGTTTCAGAATAACCATTTAAAGGTTGAATATTTAATTTTCTTCTAACTAAAACATTTTCTGGAACGACACCTTCAATGAAAGAATTTAAATCACTAACACCATCAATTTTATTTAACATTTTAGAAACATCACTTGGTTTTGAACCTAAATGTCTTCTAGCAAAAGTATCTAAATCAGATAAATTTGTAGCATTTGGATAATAAGAAGATTTATAATTTGAAGATGAAATATCAGCAATGTTACTATTAAATCTTAAAAATTTAATAGTAGTAGTTGGTTTGATATATGTTATTGAGCGAGAAGCTCTTAACAAAGTTCTTGATCTGAGCATTATCTAATAATTAATGAATTAATTGTATGTATATCATTGTTAGTATAAGTATAATCAAATCATATAATCTTTCAGTATTGCTAGTCCTTTTAACCTTTTAACCAGTTTATCTGACTTCTTGAACTTGAACGGAGTCTGGAAAAACGCGATGATAAGAGAGGTGATAAGACAAGAGAGATGAACACATACAAAGAGGTCAATTGATCAAGAAATTGAGGATTGTGATAAAAACAACTGAATTTCAATCTGATCTAAGGAAAAAGAAGTGATAATGAATTGTTGGAAAAGTGGAAATTCAAATTTAAAAGAGTTTCAACGGATTTTGGTAGAACTGACTTCGGTGTGACTTGGAGACTGGAAGTCTGACTCTGCGGGGTGAGAGAAGTCACTTGCGCACGTGATTTACTATCACGTGTAATAGTAAGTCACGTGAGTGTTTATATTTTTTTGATTTAAATTGAAAAATAAAAAACTATAGAAAAGATATACTGATTAAATATGTTTTCTAATCTACTTTCTAGTGTTTTCCCTAATGTTCAAATGTCTCAGGAGAATACCATACACAAGTCATTCGATTCTACGGTTATCCAAACTTCAATATGAAAATATAAATATAAATAATTATAATATTAATATCATTTTTAAAAATCGATATAGTATAAGTACTTTTAAATTTAACAATGGTCGTTTTTCAAAAATAGATGAAGAAAAGCCAAAACCAAAACGAAAGCCAAAACCAAAACCAAATTTAAAAGATAATAATGATGAAAAAAAACTACTTGATAAGAAAAAGGAAGAAGAAGAACTAAAGTTAAAAAGAGAGTTGGTTAAAAAGGTTAAGATAGAAAAAGAGAAGAAAATAGAGTTACCGAAAATAAAAAAAGAGAAGAAAATGAAAAAGGAGAAGGAAATAAAAGAACCTAAGAAGGAAATAAAGGAACCTAAGAAGGAAATAAAAAAACCTAAGAAGGAAATAAAAAAACCTATAGCTAAGAAAGAACCAAAGAAATCAAAGAGAGTTAAAAAAATTGTTATCTCTGATACAATTCCAAGAGAAGATCCAGTTTCATTATTAGTTAATCTTATGTTTGAAGATGAAAACCAAAGATTAAAATCTATTGAATTTGCTAAAGAAATTAAAGATTTATCAGATTTTAAACAAGATGAAGAAATAGATAAATTTTTTTTAAAATCTGAATTCTTTAATAATGAACAAATTAATAATATAACTATTGAATCTCATACTCAATTAAGTATACCAAAACAACTACATAAATATTATATGTTAGAAAGATATAAATTAGATAAAAATAATCCTAACACAATCAAAGGTTTAATTAATGATACTTGGAAAACAAAAATATGTGATATTGAAGAGAGAATTTTCAAACTTAAATATGAATATGAAAAAGTTAAATTTTATATTAAATTAGTTGAAGAAGGAAAAAATGATGATGAAATAAAATTAATTAAACATTATAAATCAGTTTATCTTTTATTTGTTAGAACTATTCATAAAAAAATAAAGCAAAAAGAAAAATCAACAGTTAATCATTCGGTGTTTATATCTAAAAAATGGAACGAATTAACATTAAAAGAACAATTAGAATATTCACAATTAGCAATTTTATATGATTTTAAAGAATTATTTAAATTAGGTGTTAATTATAATTATTTAAATTTTGAAGAAACTTTAATATCAAAAAGACCAAAAGCTCCACAAAATAGTACAATATATTATGTGAGAGAAGTTATGAAAGAATTAAATGGGGACACACAAGGATTACATGGACGTGGATTTTTGGTACATTATACAAAAAAATGGCATACATTATCAAATGATGAAAAACAAATTTATAAAGATTTATCTAAACAAGAATCAAAAGAATATTTTGAAAGAGTTAAAGATGAATGGAATATTAAAATTGGTATTTTACCACGTAATACTATTGGATTTTTTATTAGATTGTATACAAAAGAGAGAAAAAAATCAGGAAAAAAATATGATGAATTAAAAGAAGAAGCTAATGAAGCATGGTCAAAACTTACATTTAATGAGAAATTAGAATATGGAAAATTGAAAATTATAGAAAAGCATCAACAATAATCTTTTATTTTATGTTAATTTACGTACTGTATATAAATAAGAAACTATGAATTAATAGATGATGTGTTTCCTTTTTTACGAATTCACTCCCTTTTGTTTAAGTTTAAGTGTTGCGGGGGTGAAAAATATTAAAATTATTACGTATAATGAATCATTGTAGAATAAAGTTCAAGGAATAACTATGGGATGATTCAACCCAACCAGTTAGAAAACAGAAGAGGAGTCAGGGATGAGTAGGGGGGTATGTCTTGCTGTGATTGGACAGAGACATTGGAGGGACGGGTACAGAGGGTTACAGAGGGTGAGATCTGATCTAATCATCTCTTCGTATTTACACAATTCTTACTCTTTCTTGAGTTGATGGGTGTGTTATTATACTGTCTATATGTGGGGAATCACTGGGATTACAGAAATAAGAGAGAGAAAAGGATATCAAGAAACTTCATGAAAGTCCGTTGATTTGATTTGATTTGATTGTAGACAATTCAACAGGAATGGTTATTCAGCCATTTCAAAGATTAGATTTTTACAGTTTTTATACACTAAAAAGAAGACCCTTTAATAATTCCACAGTTATCAAGAGTTATGAGTTGTTATATAATTTTTAATAACTTGAGTAAAGTAACTTGAATTCCTGGCTGTACATGAGTCATGACAATGACTATTAATAAACAATTGTATGTCATGTAGACTCGCCATCCGTTGTTTCCTGAATAATTGTAACATTAAACATATTAAGACTTAAAAAGAGTGAATTAAAGGGATGAAACCACTCGGAAGCAAAAGATGAAAAATCTGATCCTTAATCCTGATTCCTGTAATATTGAATTTCTTTTCAGGAGCTCGTCAGCTACCACCTCGCCACCTTTGCTACCACTTTCTATAAAAAGACTATACGTATTATGGTGTCTCTTCCTACCTAGACTATACTCACCATACACCACTGTTACACTGTAGCAGTCTTGTTACCAGTATCCTTACCATGATAACACGTATCAACCTCAAGTCCGCTCCGTTATTAAAACCAAGCTAGTAGTCTGCCCCGTGGAGAATAAGGTGGGGTGCGCGCCGCAGACCACCACCGCGCGACCGCGCCACGTCCTCCCAGCTCCCCTCAGGCGCAGCCCCCGGCGCGCACCCCTGCACCACACGGAGCAGCCGGAGTAGCGTCTGTTTCTGTCTGCTGCTCGGCGCCGGTGCGCTGTGCACGGCGTGGGAAAGTAGAGCGGTTCGAGGGCTGCAGGTAATCTGCGCGCGGTGCGGGCCATTGAGCAAAACAAGGTCATGCTCATCATGTTTTTTTTTTTTTTGTTGTCCATATAAATAGGGCAAAATTTCTTAATTTATAATTGTAAAAAAACATTAAATTCTTTCTAGTTCATTATAAGTATTCTTATATTATTTACTAATTACAAACAACATCTACATATATCAATAATGGTTAAAGTCGCAGTTTTAGGTGCAGCAGGTGGTATTGGTCAACCTTTATCTTTGTTATTAAAATTAAACAATCATATTACTGATTTATCTTTATTTGATGTTGTTAATGTTCCTGGTGTTGCAACTGATTTATCTCATATTAATACAGATGCTAAAATTACTTATCATTTAAAATCTGATGATAATAATACTGGTTTATCACAAGCTTTAAATGGTTCTGATTTTGTTATCATTCCTGCTGGTGTTCCAAGAAAACCTGGTATGACTAGAGATGATTTATTTAAAATTAATGGTGGTATTTGTTCAGATTTAGCTCAAGGTATTGCTGAAAATTGTCCAAATGCTTTTGTTTTAGTTATTTCAAATCCAGTTAATTCAACTGTTCCAATTTTTGCTGAAATTTTTAAAAAAAATGGTTGTTTTAATCCAAGAAAATTATTTGGTGTTACTTCATTAGATTCTGTTAGAGCTAATACTTTTATCTCTCAAATTAGTAATGATGATGCTACTAATTATGATGTTAAAGTTGTTGGTGGTCATTCTGGTGAAACTATTGTTCCTTTATATTCAGTTTATGCTCCAAATGCTTATAATTCATTAAATGATGAACAAGAAACTGGTTTAATTCATAGAGTTCAATATGGTGGTGATGAAGTTGTTCAAGCTAAACAAGGGGCTGGTTCAGCTACTTTATCAATGGCTTATGCTGGTTATAGATTTTTAAATTCTTTATTAGAAGCTTCAATTTCAAACAACAAGACTATAATTGAATCTTCATATATTTATTTAGATGATTCAATTAATGGTGCTATTGAAACTAAACAATTTATAAATGAAATTACAGGTGATTCAAATTCAACTATTGATTATTTTGCAATTCCTGTTTTATTATCAAAAAATGGTGTTGAATCAATTGATTATAAAAGTTTATTAAAAGCTAATGAAAAAGAAAGACAATTATTAAATGTTTGTTTAAATACATTAGGTGGTAATATTAATAAAGGTACTTCTTTTATTAGAGGTAATTAGATTAAATTGATATTGATTGTTTTTAATTTCTAGAGTTTTTTTTTATTATTAAAAACAACAATTGTTAAAAGTTACATTACTTTACTTTCTCTTTTTTAAATTTACTACGTGTTTAATTCTTCTTGAATCCTTTTTTTATTATTTATTACTTAACTTTTATTTATGACTTTTATTATTGTGTATTTATTTTATTTGCTATTGTTGTTTTTGGGTTTTCTTGATGAAATTTTACTAGTTTTTTGCTTTTAATTTTAATGTCTTTGCATTTTTGATAAATTTGAATTGTAACCTATGTAGTACAGTATCTTTTTCGATTTTATGATACGATTCCTTTACCACAATATTCTTTCATGATGAGCTGTCCTCCTCCTTCATTCAATTCATTCCGTCTCCGTCTCCGTTGATGGTATAAGACCACTAGTTAGAACACTTAGGGGCTTCCGTCTAGGAGATCTGTAGACCGTGAACTAACTTGATTCAGTGTTGTCCCTGTCCCTCAGTCTTAATTTGGTAGCAATGCCTAAAAGGTTAATTGCTGAGGAGGAGGCCGGAGATAACTGGATAGCGATGGTTATCGCCGATTTATCGATTTACTATGTTGTATTAATTATTGATTGATATAAAAGCAAAGTTATAAAGCTATAGGTATTAAGAGAACTGTTTTAGCACTGTTATTTTTAAAATGTGACAGTAAAATTCTTGATTTAGTTCGCCCAAATGATGGTCAACCTTATTTATTTTATTATTTCATTATAGATAGTGATAGTATAGCAAAATGGTTAGATTCTTTATTTGTTTTCAGTAAGATTCAAAAACTTAAGATCATCGATTAATGCAATCAATAGCTAATTTATTCTAATATACTGATTTTGATACTGTCAATTGCATTGATTTATTGGAATATGATCATTCCAAATGATGTTATAATCAATACCCCTCAGCAAGCTTGTCACACATCCAATTTATCGTTAGATAATATTGACATCTGTTTATCTAGAAAATCTATTATTTGGTAAACTGGTATTAATATTAAAAGTATGGCATTAAAGTATTACCATCAATATTCAATGTTGTTATTTTAATTTCAGTCTAATGGAAATACTCTTAAAATACAAAGTATTTCACAGCACAATCTCTTTACTGCTTTATTTGAATGTGGTAAAATTTTCAACTTTAAATCAACTTCAATAAACCTGAAGCACAATATGCATATAATTAACTCAATTTTCTAAAACTCATATTGAGCCCCAGATACGTACAGAGACCGTGTATCATGAATATGTCTTACAACAATTGTTCGTATCAATATAATATTTAATAATATAGCAATGAATTAATGAATGTCATAATTCAAAGCATCCTCATGAATTGACTAGCTGCAATAGTCTAAACTTGAAGACGATATGAATTGATGAAAGTGAAGATATCATGCTTGCAATATGAATAGCAAAGATACTATTTATAATCTATAATCTGTAGAATTAAGATAATTTTCTAATTCCTCCAATGATAAAATTAATTGCTCTTGAAGTTCAGCTCAATATATATAATCATCTTTAAAGAAGACAGTTTAAGGAGAAAGGACATTACCAATTTAACGAACAATACCTGTAAAACAAAGACTATAACTGAAAGGTTTCATAGATTTTCGTTGACTCTTCCGCTAACAAATATTAAATGGAATGGTAATGAATTCAGTGCAACAAAATCAACAGGTTCTACCAAAATGTTCCTCATAATCATCTCTTTCAATTTTTCATTACCAAAAGAAATATCAATAGTTTTCATAGCTATCATCGTTGGTTTCACCAGGTATCTATTATATTTTAAAATACAAAATTTAAGAGCTAATTAATGATGATAAGATCAAAGGAAAGTCATTTAATCCACTTATTTTGATCAATGAGAAAATGTTTTAATGCTGAAAGAGTTAATTCTTAAAAAATATATATGAAGGTGATAAAAAGTTAAAGATTGAAACTCCACTCCAAGTTTATGGATTATTTATAAAATAATGGTTTTTTTTATCATTGGGCCACAACTGAGTAAACAACAAACAATGAAGATAGTATTGTAACTGTAATTGTAATTATAGAATTGATAATTCATTTGAGTGTAATAATAAATCTTGTGAAATCAAAAAGAGCAACAACATCAACTGCTTTAATAAAATATAACAATAAACGTATATAAAATTCAAGAGGTCAACCTATTTTAAATAATAGTATGGGTCACCATAATGGGTGGCAAACTGGTGGGCATTTTCAAAGGAATGTTTTAGATGTTCAAGCTATGATGGCAAATTCAGTGAATAAAGAAAAGTTTTAGAGTTTCATGATATTGCAGCAATTACTACTATTTGATCTAGTAAGTAATAGACAGTTTGAAGTTGAATTAGGGGAAGAGGAAAAAGTAGTTGTTGTTGAAGTGAAAGAAAGAGATTTTGTTTTTTTGAGAAATTTTGAGAAATTGAGAATCCAGCACAGCCTTGTATTTGAAACTCCTGGTTTACAACTTTACAAGTTAACGAAAAAATTTAATTACAGTACAGTATTATTTAATAGATTTTTTATGCAAATTATAAAAAGGAAGTTTACTAAGGAAAAGAAAAAACATTAAAAACTCAGGAATCGGAAATTGGAAAACTGATGTATAATTTTTTTTTTTGGATTTAACTTACTTTATCATCCAATTATAAGTGTAAAAAGGAAGTTTGCATAGGTAGTTATTTAGAAAAACAAAACAATCATTAGAAAAGACAAAGAAATGGAAAACATATCTGAAAAATGGCCACTCAAACCAATATAACATCAGTAACATAATTCAAAATCCGGCAATCTTTAATCAAATCATTAATTTTTGAAACTTTTAAATGTATTTTGGTTCTAAAAATATCAAAATCAGAAAGTAAACGAATTGATAAAATCTTATGTGATTCTCCATCATAGAAAGATTGACGAAATTTATTAAATCTTAATTCAGATATTTTAAAATTACATAAATGTTTTGGTAATTCATCATCAATTTGTAAGTTAATGGAGTTAGGATAAACAAATTTGGAAATCATCTTTCTACCCCAATCCTCATAGTTATCAATATATGTTTTATCACCGAATAATAATTTTAATTCTCTTAATCTTGGAAACTTAAAAACTTTAACATGTAAATCTTTATAAGGAATTAAAAGATGAAGATTTAATAAGTTAGGGAAACGACCAGACATACTTTCAATAATTGAATTAACAAGTTCAGGTTCAAAATCACATAGATCAAATTTCACTGTTCTTAAATTTGGATATGTTTTATCTAAAGGAGCTTCAAGTGAAACCCATCCATCAACATCTTCCATACTTAATGGCAATTTATTAAGTTTAAGATAAGATCCAAAGTCAGGACAATGAAGTTCAGTTAAGTTAGTCATTGTTAAAAGATCAATTTCAAAACCAGGCTTGAAGTAGCCAGCAATCTTTAAAGAAGTAACCGAAACTGGTAATGAATCAACAACAGATTGTATTTTTTTGATATTTTCAGCAGAAGGGAAAGATAAATTGATTGATCTCAATCGACTAAAGTCATAAGAAATAAGCGGGAAAGAAACTGTGTAATTAGGACCACTTAGATTTTCTACTTTATACCGTAAAAGATCAAAGGTGGTTAAATTAACTGGAAGTTTTATAACAGACGATATATTTGTAGGAAAACTGCAATCAAAAAAATATAATTTCTTAATAGAATCGGGTAATGATTGTAAGCAGTCTGAATGAATACAAGATGAGCTAATACTTAGATCTTTCAAATTTGGAAATCCTGTTAATGATCCAACAATTACTGATCGTATTCTTAATGCTTTTATATTTGGCAGATGTATATTAGAAAAATTCACCATTCTGCCGTTATTATCCAAATACCCTTTAGCTTGGATATCTAAAAGCTCGATTGACCTTAGTTTTGTAAGCTCATTGAAATCATACTCTAATATATATTGATTGGTAAACAGCAAAGATAAACGCCTGAGTGTTGAACCAAGTAGAATCATTTTTTTGTAATTAGAAACAGCAGCAGAAGAACTTTCATAAGAAACAATACCAATACTAGACACTAATTCTATACCATGCACCTTCTTTAAATGTTTACCCATCTCTCCAAACCACTTTAATGTATCATCGGGATAACTTGAAACTTGCTCCTGAAGGTCTAGTTCAATATTTTTGAGTGTATTTGGAAAAGTAGAAGGAAATAATGTTCTAGTCTTTATAGATTTAGCAAAATCACCAGAAATTATAATTCTTAACTCTTCTAGATTTTTGAAGCGGTGAATTTTATTAATTGGCTGCAATGGCCACCAAGAGTCTCTTGTTTCCCATATTTTCAACTTTGACAACGCCATTTCAATAATAGTGTGTTTAATAGTGCATTTAATTCTTTTGATATCAGCGCCAGCGCCCCAACCAATATTAATCCTTCTGGAAAGTCTTGAAAGTCTTAATAGTAAATTTAATTCTTCTTGAGAAGATGTTTCTAGAGCAATTATTTGAAAATAATATTCACAACATTCATAATCTACTTCCCAAAAAAATATAGATTGTATATATCCTGACTTTAATTCAAGAAATTTAACAAACTTGGAAAATTCAATTGAGTCTAAACATAGAACTTGAGTATCCAATGAGTCATCATACTTAATTGAATCATTATCATAAATAATTGAAGTGTTTTCTTCTTCGTCATAAAACTCTGAGCCCATTGTTGGATCTATACCTAAATTTGTTTGTTTGAAGACATCAATTAGCACTGAATCTAAATATGGATTTAAACCAATAAGTTTCACTTTCTCCTTTAGAGTTGTGTAGTGCATAATTGCCGAAACAAATATCTCATTAAGTACATCTTGTGACAATCCTTTTGCTATTTCAATGAACTTGATGAATTGATCATCTAGCTCCACCATTTGTGAAGTTACTGAAGAAACGTACATTGTTTATTAAAAGCTCTCGCTTTTTTTATTTTCCAAAATAGTAAAATACCAATTATTCAATACAGTTTACAAATCAGCTTTTCTCAATGAATTACTATAAAAATATCAATTTCCTTCTCTTTAAAGTCCACTAAAAACAAGTCTATATCTACAGTAGTCTTACCATTCATTTCATTAAGCATATAACTTCATTAAAATCAACACAACACAGAGATACCCGAGATATATCATTACACAATAATAAGACATGTTCAAAGAGATGGATCCTTTATAATGGGAGGTGATGCTTTTGTTAATGAGTGTCTAAGAGGCTTATCAAAGTTTTATAGGCAAACAAAATCATTAATTATTATTTGTTTGGCTGGTGCATTTACAACTATTACTGGAACCAATTAACACTACAACTGATGTTACTTTAGATGAATGTGACTTTCTAGTTATAACTACCGGGTCCTAATTACATATCGTGCCTGGTATACTTATGAACTATATGAGCTAGAAGAGCTTTATCTAAAGAAAAACTTCATTTGTTTTAAGAGTTACTTTGAGATTTATTAAGAAATTAGTGGGTGTTCATAGAGTTCTAAATCCATAGTTCTTCAATATGTTTTATATTACTAAATCCATAGTTCCTCAAATATGTTTTATATTACTAAATTAAGTGAAGTAAGTAAAGAAGTCATTTGTTAATTATCATCATTTTCATATAGAGATGTTTCACTATGAAGGTTCTTGTTTTTTGATTTCATCTATCTTTTGCTTACAGGCTCAGGCTAATACGTCAATAACTTTGTCTCTTGTTTATTATTGTCTATCAATAGTATTTTCTTTACTATTAATTTCTCTATCAAATAATTGTCTTGTATCAATTACGGCTATTTACGTAATTGAACGGTAATCGACGGCAAATTCGTCGGTAATTAAACACGTTCAAAAAAATTCAAATTCGTCATTTTTTTTATTTCAAGCATTAATTACTGTACTACTATAAACTGCATATATCATGGCTTATGGTCTTATCAATGATATCATGAAGCATATGGATACATGGCCAAAATAACAAATGCCATATGATTTTACTTACACAGTGCTTGTTCGGTTCAGTCAAGTCCAACTGGTCAATTCCAAAGCTCATTCAATGGTCATTCAATTGTCATGAGTTACTATAAAAAGATATCAAATTTCCCAACTTTTTAAGAACATTTTAACTGTCATTTATCAAACAAATATTATTTTTAATCAAATTATAACTCTAATACAATCATGCCAGCTAACCAATACAAAGATATTATATCAAAACATTTTGAAATTAAAGAAATTTTAGAAGATGGATGTGTTTTAATTAAAGGTGATAATTTTGGTAATGCATATTTTAATAGTTTATCAAATAAAGAAAAAGATGAGTTTTGTAAACTACAAAGATCATTATTATTAGGTAATAATTTTGCAAGATGATTATTAATTATGTACCAGATCAAGTTGTGTGTTTGGTTTGATAGTTTAATGGCTTTCAGTGGAAATATATAATGGTTTGAGGTATCCTATAAATGATGAAGTCATATGCCGTTGTTGTTCGGGTACTCATGCTCTATAAGTTTCAAGTGGTTCGATTAAATTAATGATTTAAATAACTTTGTCCTTTCAATTATTTTACCTATATATGGTTTATCTATTACTACACTACTTATTCATACTTTACAATAATACAATATCTACTAGTTAAATGAAAATTAATAGTTCTTATTAATGTAATTTCAAATTTATAAATAATTATTGCACATTCAATGTAACATCAGTAACGTAATTCAAAATTCCACAATCTTTAATTAAATCATTGATTTTTGGAACTTTTAAATGTATATGAGTTCTAGAAATATCAAAATCAAAAACTTTATCAATAAACAGAATCTCAAAAAATGTTTCACCACCGAAGAGATAACTCTGAAATCTTAATTCAGATATTGTAAAATTAGATAAACTGTTTGGTAATTCATCATCAAACTGTAAGTTCATGGAACTAGGATAAATAGAATCAGGAAATATTTTGTCATCACTATCAACATCATCATCGTCATCATCATCAGAGCCATTGTAAGTATAAAAATCAATACATGTTGAATTACTAAAGAATAATTTCAACTCTTGTAATCTTGGAAACTTGAAAACTTTGACGTGTAAATCTTTATAAGGAATTAGAATATGGAGATTTAATAAATTAGGAAAATGACCAGACATACTTTCAATATTTAAATCAACAAGGGCATGACTTACATCAAATAAAGTAACTTTGATTTTTTTCAAATTTGGAAAAGTTATATCTAGGGGAGCTTCAAGCGGAATCCATGCTTCAACATCTTCTAAACTTAATGGTAATTTATCGAACTTAAAATGCTTTTCTGGGCTTTCACAGAATAGTTTAGTTAAGTTGATCATTGATGAAAGATCAATTTCCAAATCTGGCTTTATTAAACCATCAAGCTTTAGAGAAGTAACCGAAACTGGTAATGAATTAATAAAGGATTGTAAATCTTTTTCAGTGTCTTTTTCAGTGACATTTAAAACAACTGACTCTACTTGACTAGCAGCTAGATTCACTAAATTCACTGGCAATTGCATAACAGATGATCTATTTGAAGGAGAAATTAAAAAGTTTGGATGTTTAAATACCTAGTTTCTATAGATTTTAATTTTGTAATTAAAGCAAACTTGCTAGTGATCCAACATTTACAGGTTGAAATAATAGTGATTTTATATTTGAAAGAGGATCAATCCAACGAAGCTGAATCTGTATAGACTCTATAGAGTCACCTATACGTATAGCCCACTTTTTCCACTTTTTGCTTTCTATGTGTCATTTCCATTTTTATACTGTAAAGCCGGTAAAACCGCTTATACCGAAGTTGTTCACCGAATACTATTCTATATTTATTGGTATAGTAGAGGTACAGTGATAATTAAAAGAAGTGAACGGTTATGTAAGTGTTCAGAAAAATTAAAAGTTTTGTTTTTATAAAAGAGTAAATCGGCTTGTTCTAAAAAATAAGGAGGTACAGTACATATCACTTAAAGTTTAATGATACAAATAAAGAAAAAAAAAGTTTGTATAACTGATTACTTAATCAATGTAACATCAGTAACGTAATTCAAAATTCCACAATCTTTAATTAAATTATTGATTTTTGGAATTTTTAAATGTATTTTGGTTGTAGAAATATCAAACTCAGAAGGTGGACAAATTGATATCATATCATGATGTTCATCATCATAGTAAAGACCAAAATTAGTATGAAATCTTGATTCAGATATTGTAAAAACAGATAAATTATTTGGTAATTCATCATCAATTTGTAAGTTGATAGCATTAGGATAAACAAATGTAGGAGCAATATCATTCATTTCATCTTCAAATGTAGTAATGAATGTTTTATCACCAAAAGATAATTTCAATTCTCTTAATCTAGGAAATTTAAAAACTTTAACATGTAAATCTTTATAAGGAATTAAAAGATGAAGATTTAATAAGTTAGGGAAACGACCAGACATACTTTCAATAATTTGATTAACAAGTTCTGGTTCAAAATCACATAGATCAAATTTCACTGTTCTTAAATTTGGATATGTTTTATCTAAAGGAGCTTCAAGTGAAACCCATCCATCAACATCTTCTATACTTAATGGTAGTTTATTAAGTTTAAGATAAGATCCAAAGCCAGGACAATGAAGTTCAGTTAAGTTAGTCATTCTTAAAAGATCAATTTCAACATCGGGCCTGACAAAACAAGAACACTTTAAAGAAATAACCGAATCCGGTAGTGAATCGATGATAGATTGTGGTATTGTGACAGCGAAATTCAAATGAACTGATCTCAATTGACTAAAGTCATACTCTTGAAGCTGTGGGAAAGAATTTTTATAATTAACCCCTTTTAAGTCTGTCGTATATAATTCAAAGGAAGTTAAATTGGTTAAAAGTTTTATAACAGATGATCCATTTGAAGGAAAACCACAACGTTCAAAATTTAATTTCGTAATGGAATTTGGTAATGATAATAAACAATCCGAATGAATGTTGGAACTGATTATTTTTAGAGATCTTAAATTTGGGAAACCAGACACTAAACTAACATTTATTGATTCTAATGTTAGAGATTTGATATTTGGTAGATTTATATTCGAGAAATTTATCATTCTATCTTCATCTTGGAAAGACTTATCAGATTCAATATATAATGATTCAATTGATTCCAATTTTTTAAGTTCTTGTAAGTCAAACTGTAAAATATATTCATTGGCAAATACTAAATGTAAAGACTTAAGAGTTGAACCAAGTGAAACTAAATTTTTGAAATTTGAAGCAATATCAGATGAACTTTTACAGTCAATCCTTCCAATATAAGTTGTTAAACAAATATTACAGTCATTCTTTAAATATGCACCCATAATTCCAAACCACCTCAATATAGGCTCTGGATATAATGAAAATTTTATTTTTGGTCTAAAGTCTAATTGAATACTTTTAAGTGTATCTGGAAACTCAGAAGGTAACAATGTGTTATCCAATATATATTTAATAAAATAACGAGACAATACAATTTTGAGCTCTTTTAATTTTTCAAAACGACAAACATCATTAACTGGTTTCAATGGCCAAGCAGTGTCTATTGTTTTCCATGTTGTACAATTTGGCAATATCATTTCATTGATAATGGATCTTTTGACCTTCCTGAAACTTCTGGTCACTCTTCCTGGTGAATCATCAATGAAGCAACTAACATCCCTGGCAAGCTTTGAAAGTCTTAGTATTAAATTTAATTCCTCTGGGGAAGAAGTTTCTAGGGCAGAAATTTCAACAGAAGGACTATCAAAATCAGATCCCAATTGATAGTTTGCTTCATAAAAAAATAATGATTTTATAAATCCTGATTTAGATTCAAGAAATTCAACCAACTTAGAAAATTCATTTGAGTCAATACGTATAGATTCAATACGCCCTGGACCTTTAGAATCATAAATAATTGAATTGTTTTCTACCTCATCATGAAATCCCCAGTCTTCTGTTGGATCTATTGTTAATTTTTGTTGTTTAAAGACATCAATTAAAACTGAATCAAAATATGGGTTCAAACCAATAAGTTTCACTTTCTCCTTTAGAGTTGTGTTTGAGAGAATTGCTAAAACAAAGATATCAATGAGTACATCTTGTGTTAGTCCCTTTGCTATCTCAATGAACTTGAGGAATTGATCATCTAGCTCCACCATTTGAAGTGTATTCTTGTACTGATGTAGTCAAAAGAGTTGAAAATGCAAAAAGAGAACTCCTTTGATAAATCTTGATAAATCTCTACGCAGCGGTTGCTGAACTAGCGCACAGATAAAGACGCTACAGCGGCTACATAAAATTTACTAGATAACTGAATGTACAACTACTCAAAGACTTATCAGTATCATTTAATATTTGAAATATTTAAATGTTCAGAAAAAGTTTTGCTTTTATTAAAGAAGAATCAAATTACAATATAATAAACATGAGTTTGTTTAAAAAAAGAGTAAATACATATCACTTAAAGTAATCTATTAAATTAATTTTTTTAATATACCCACATATCCATTAGACGTAACCGATCTTGTTAGCAATGTCTAAAGCATCGTAATCAGCAGTTAATCTAACATAAGCTTTTTTAGTACCATTTGGTCTAACTAAAGTATTAACTTTTAAAACTTCAACTTCATATAAATCTTTAACAGCTTGTTTAATTTGATATTTGTTAGCTTTTAAATCAACTTGGAAAACTAAAGTGTTACCATCTTCAACTTTCTTAATAGCAGTTTCTGAAGTAATTGGTTGTTGAATAACTTTGTAAGCATCAAATCTTGGGTAATGTGGAACAGATTTAGTATATTTTGGAGATCTTGATAATTTCAAAGTTTTTGGTAATCTGAATGTAGCAGATGTTCTAACTTTTGTGGTTTTAGAAGAGTTAGTACCCTTTAATGCAGCCTTCTTAGCAACTTGAGCTTTAGTAGCTATAATAATAATAATGAAAAAAATTATGTTAGTATAATGTTAATTTAATTTTGATTAGTTTAATAGTTAAATGATTTGTGATAGATCTTTTATGATTTTAACAATACTGAAAATTAAGTCTTCTTTCTTTTTCTTTTCCTATGTGAAAAATTCAAAATCGAGAGGGGTTCTCCTGAATTAGTGCATATTTATTATTAAGAAACTGTTTATATTAATTGAATGAGACAGAAAAAAGTAATATTATAAAGCATGAGAGCTAATGTCTCCTCCCGTAAAACTTTGTAGTATGTCTCTCTGATTTCGAAACTGCTGAACACAAGATTCAATAAACTTGAAATAAATAGGATATAACTCATAATAACAGTTTCATTTGATATAATAATATTCATTTGACACAAAGTTGAAATATGGTGGTCTCTATAGATTTTGAAGAAAAATACTTTTTTTTCAATTGAAAATTAATCAATAACATATGAATAATCCAACATGATTCATTATAATAATACATTTAAATCTAATTAATGATAGTTTTGTAATTAATTCACATAAATCATTTACGATAATTGTCATTTTTCAAACATTGAAACAAAATTATGGATGGATTGGTAAACACAGATATTTAAGAAATCATTCTATCATTTTCATTTAAATTTGCATATTGCTGTTTATTCATGATGATTATAACATACTTGGAGCCATCTTTGTTATTAATTATATGAAGGTTAGTTAAACACTTTACTTTTACACTTAGTGAAATCTTTAATTTAAATGTGGTTTTCTGAAAATTTTCAAAATGAGCGAGACAGCCGCACAGGAAAGACGACTGCCAAAACAACACCAGTGCACCGCGATGTGGCTAGCAGAGGGAGAGGGTTTGGCAACC
Source organism: Ambrosiozyma kamigamensis (assembly GCA_030572235.1). NCBI lineage: Eukaryota > Fungi > Ascomycota > Pichiomycetes > Pichiales > Pichiaceae > Ambrosiozyma > Ambrosiozyma kamigamensis. Next base: position 64,325 of record JAJLZM010000236.1, on the reverse strand, counting down.
CTGTGCGAGGGCACGTGATGTGTAGGATTGACTTACAATTAAGGGTGTTTTACGTACAACTATAGCTTTAACATGCAATTTATCATTAATTAAGAATCAGATGAAAAGAAAATACTATAAACAAATGAGTGGTATATATACAGATCAAAATAATAAATTAAATTCTTCTAGTTCTAGCAGGTCTAACACCACCAAATTTAATTGGAGTAACATCAGTTAATTTAGTAATATTATCTCTAATACCAGCTCCTTCTTTACCTTTTAAAGAATCAAAGAATGCTTTTCTACCTTTACCGAAATCTTTAACAACAACTTCTAAATTATTACAAACATCAAATAATTTTTTATCTTTAATTAATTTAAAAATATGTGTAGTTAATTGAAATGAACCTTCATATTCACCTCTTTGAGATTTTTTAAAACCAACATAACCTGTACTTTGTGTAGTTATAACTTTTTGAGGCAATGTTAAATAATATAAAACTTTATCATTATATGATAATTCAGGATTATTATGTTCATAATTTTGATCAACTTCAACTTTTGTTAATGTTATTAAAGTATTATTTTTTCTAAAATTACAATGTAAAACATATTTTAATGTTTTCATTAATGAAATTTTTTGTTTATTAAGTGGTGTATTAGTTTTATTGTTATTGAATTTATTTGATCTTTGAGCATCTAATGCTGCTCCAATTGTTGATGCATTACTCAATATTGGTTTATTTGTAGAGAAAGCTATTTATAAATTTATAATAATAGAATGTTAGTATTTAAAATTTAAACTTATTTAAAGATAGAAGTAGATAATAACACAATTAATGAATGAATGATTTGTGGTTTTGAAATTGTGGAGAATTGAATTAACATACATCTTATACTAAGTTGTTTCAGTATTGGAGAACAAGATATACTTTTGAACATGATTGATATTTTGATATGAATGAGAGATGAAGATGGATGAAGTAAGTAGAGTCTTATCAAACAGCTATCAAAACAGTGTTTGAACAAGTTGAAGTTGTTGAATTTGAATTTACGAAAAATTGGAGCGAGAAACATCCGTGCACCAGAAAGCGATTGTTTTTAAATTTAGTAAAGAGAATTGCATTCCATTCCTCTTTCTCCTTTACTTCTTTTTCCTAAACTATATCAATTTATCACCCATTCACTAGAAAATGATGTCTTAATATACAACTATACAACGGCTAAATAACCACAACTGAAGCCATTAATCGGTTAATACTTCACATAGATGAATTTTGAAGCAGAGATTGCACTAATAAATTTTATACTGATGCTTTCACTTAACTAATAAATTGAAGTTGTCTAAATCCAAATTATCTGGAATATTGTTTCTATCAAAGTTGAGAGCTGGTGTTGCTGAATTTAATTGAGCTAAAATATAACGAACAGCAGGCAGTAAATGATCTTGGTTATTGTTGGTGTCTGGTGTTTGCATATTTACTGTACAAGGAGTATATCAATAGAAGGAGTAACTTCAAGTTGATGATATGAATTAATTTTAATTTTATGGAAATCACAGAATTAGATATAAGATATTATTATCATGAAAAACACTTGTAAATCATTTTGGATGGTAAAGTGGTTTATCAGATGTTTTTAATTCAGAAATATTGCTACATAAAACATCATGCTAATCAATTCATTTGATGTTGTTAGTTAAAGTACAGAAGTAGTATTTTGACTCCTTTACTGCTTTGCTATTTTAGATCAACATTATATTTACCTCTTCTATATTGAAAACTATTGAAAATTTCTTCATGCTCCTTTATTTCTTGGTCTATTTTAATAATAATTTTATTCACCATTTTGATTTTGATACGACACCCAGAGGAATATAATTTGATTATTTTGGCTTGATCTAGGATTTTTTTATTATCTTGCATGACCAGCCATACCTGATTTTTTTGATTTTCTTGTTGGCTTTGATCATGGAGTACGTTGGCTGAAGTAATATTGCTATAGATACGACACCATTTGCTTATATAACGATGTATACTTTAATACAGCAGAACTAGTGTAATTATAAATAGTAATAACTCCGTCTCTGTTCTCTGTCATCGATATCGAGGCGTGCTCTCTATAAATAATCAACACTCGCTAAACAAAAAACATTTCGATTCGTTTGCCTTTATCCCCAACAACAACAACAACGCCAGCTCACCAACTCCACTCCTCTCTATAGACACCCTTCTCCGTGAGTCACTGCTGTTTCTACTACCCTATCTGGTCAACATCAGCGTTCTTTTCTCCAATCTCATACTTGCCCCTTGTTCGTTGTTCAATTCTCAAATCCATTTTAAAACAAAAACAAATATCAACTCATTTTTTTTTTTATTTTTTAAAACTCTATAATTGGTCCTCTTTTTTTACTACACACAATTAAAATACAAATTCAATCCTCTTTATATATACAACTAATAATATACTAATATCAATATGGCTATCGAATTCTTAGTGGAGGAAGTTACAAACAATAAATCAAATGTTACTAAGCCAATGATTATTAGAGAAACTGCTAAAATTGGTGAAGGTGCCTTTGGTATAGTTTCTTTAGCTCATTTAAGAAATGCAACATCAACTACTTCAATTGATGAAAAATGGTTAGGCCCATTTGCAATTAAAAAAGTTCCTGCTCAAACTGAATATAAAAGTAGAGAATTAGAAATTTTAAGAAAAACTTCTCATCCAAATGTTGTTGCTTTAAGATTCTTCTTTAATTATCCTGATAAAAAAGATCGTAAAATTTATCAACATTTAGTTATGGAATCTTTACCATGTACTTTACAAAATGAAATTAAAAGATTTCATCATCCTTCAAGATCAATTTTACCTGAATCTCATATTCAAGTTTATTCTTTTCAAATAGCAAGAGGTATGAATTATTTACATAGTTTTGGAATATGTCATAGAGATATAAAACCTTCAAATATCTTAATTAATCCTGATACTTTAGTTTTAAAAATTTGTGATTTTGGTTCTGCTAAAATTTTAGAATTTAATCAACCTTCTGTTTCTTATATTTGTTCAAGATATTATAGAGCTCCTGAACTTATAATTGGTTGTCAATTATATACAACTCAAATAGATATTTGGGGTTTAGGTTGTGTAATTGGTGAAATGTTTATGGGTCAACCTGTCTTTCAAGGTCAAGATCCAATGTTACAATTAAGAGAAATTTCAAAATTATTAGGTGCTCCTGATAAACAATTCATTGCCGAATCAAATCCTGGTTATAATGGTCCTACTTATGCTCATAAATTGTTTTCTTCAACTTTATCTTATAGATTTAGTAAAGCTTTAAATAAAGCTTCTCCTGAAAGTTTAGATTTATTAATGAAAGTTCTTGTATATAGACCAACTGATAGATTAAAGCCAAGACAAATTATGGCTCATCCATGGTTTCAACCTTTAAGATCTCCAAATATTCAAGTTATTTCAAGAACTTTAAATCAAAATGTTAATGTTCAAAATATTTTATATAATTTTAATGCTTATGAATTAAGTCTTTTAGCTGAAGAAACTAATAGAATTTTACCATATGCTGAATAACATTTATTATGATCTAATTTTTATCTTACTTTATTGTTTTTAATGACCATTTGTTTATTAATAATTATTATTATCAGAATTTTTTCCTATCATCACTCTACCCCCTCTCTACTATATTAATTGATCCATATTACTTGCTTATTATTATTTTTTTTACTATTTTTTTTCGGTTTTTGATAATGATTATTTATTACTACTATTCATATTCCGATCTATTGTTTCCATCTTACTTTACTGACTTACTCCTATTCCGATATTATTGTTTTTTTCTTCCCCACTTAAATGAGTTAATAGTTTTTACTTTATATTTTTTTTGATTTGATTTTTTATGATGGTTTATGTTTTTTTTTTGTTTGTTGTTGTTGTTTGCTCTTGTTTTGTTTTCCAGTTTTAATAATTAGTCATTTTTTTGTCCTCCTCTCCCTCTCTCTCTATCTTTTATTTCAAATATATTGTTTTTAGAAAACTCTCTAGTGTTTTTTTATTTTTTATATACACATATTAGAAATAATCCTTTTACATTTTTTGATTATTATTTCACTAATCTTACCTTATCTTTATCTACTTTTTTAACACTTCAAAACTAACACACTTTTTTACTATTTTTTACATACACATACTTTAAACTTCAATTCTTGTGTTTTCTTTATAATAATTCTTATTCTTCATTCTTATTCTTTACTGTGAAATTAATTGATATATTTTATACTTTTTAATTAATCATTTAAAAATAATATATACTATTTAATCGTTTTTAAAAATATAGTAGTATGATAGAGAACTAAAATTACAATAGAACACCGAATTAAACAAAAACAAGAACCAAAAATCCTTCCTATAATAGTTATTTATATGTCATGTTCACAGAGATAATGAATAATTATAATCATCTTCAACATTTTGAACAATCCATAAAACAATACAACTTAACATAGCACATAAATTAGCACCAACATTTTCTAATCCCATACCTAAAGTTGGCATTGTATTATAACCTTTAATTAAGAATTTTAAAATTAAAACTAAGAAAGAACCACTAAATCCAATAGCTAATAAAGAAAATCCAATAAATAAAACTAATCTAGCTTGCCAAATTAATCCACCACTATTAAAACTTTCAGAATTAATTAATTGAGATTTATCAATTGAATTAATTATAATCATACCTAAAGTTGAACAAATGAATGGGATCCAATCTATGAATGTTGTATGAACTATTGATGCATTAACTGTTTTTGAATAAATTGATGAATCAATAATTAACCAAAATCCAATTGAATATAATGCACCTGATAAATAAATACAAATTGTTTTAAATGCTTTTGAATTTGGAAATTTTATAATTGGAAAACGAAATAATCTATCTGTATGTGTTCCATCCATTTTTTTTTGATCTATGCTCTTTAATTATTGTTGTATAAGTTACGGTTTTAAAACAGTCGTTTATCTTTTGTTGATGGCAATTCTGTACAGCGCAGAAAGAGGTGAGGAGCGTGCGAGACTCATTTTCTACTATGTATATTTTGAAGCTATGTAAGAATGATAATGAGAAGAGAATACACAGATAAAAGGGTTAGAATCTTTCGATTTCTTCATCAATGGTGTTAATGAACATTTCATCACGTTTAACTTGGTCTGCGTGAAACCAGTTTGGAACCCATTTACTGTCATTTAATAAAATAACACCATTAAAAACTAATGTACCAAAAACTAAAAATCCAAATCCAATTAATTGTAAAAATTTAAATGATTCCCAACCAATAACTAATGAAACAATCCAAACTAATAATGTTCTAGATGTATCAATTGTAGATCTTGCAGTTGCTGATAAATGAGCAGTTAATGAAATACCAAAGAAATTAAATGATGAAATTGATAACATAATTAAACCTGAAGTTAATAAAATAAAATTATTTGAAAACATCAGTTTAAATGAATAAATTAAATCAAATGGTCCTTCAAATCCAGATTGTCTTGAACCAATGAAAATATATGTTATAATCATAAAAATTAAAACAACTATTGCACCATATAAACCTTCATAACCAACTAAATTCATTGGTTGAACTTCTAAATTACTTAATATATGTTCTTCAACAACAAATTGTGTTGCACTGAACATAATTCCAATAAAAACGATGAACATACCAAATGTAACTTCACCAGCTGTAAATTTATCAGATTGTGAAGAATTATCTGAACCAATTGAACCACTTAAACCAACTATAAAAACACCAAATACAACAATAAATAAACTTGTCCATTCAATTCTTGAAATTCTTCTTTTTAAAAATATAACTGAAAATAATCCAACAAATAATATAATTGAACCTCTAGTCATTTGATAAATTGAAACAGGAGTATATAATAAACCAACATTTAATAAAGTTGTTGCTAACATATCACAAGTTGATGGAATTGATAAAATCAAAGAATCTTTAAAACTAGAAACTTGTTTCTTTCCAGTACCTGCAGGTTCATTAGCATTAGCATCTGTAAATAAAGGTAATGTTTCATCAGTTGGTGAAGTTGAAGACATAAATTTTAATCTATTGTTTCTACAACTTATACGAGAAAATAAAACTGGTAACCAACATAACATTTCACCAATAAACATTTGCAAGGTCTGTAGCACAGGTTGTTCAAACTTCTCTTCATTTGGTTCACCACAGTGTTTGACACATTGTAAATCTTGATATTTAGTGAAAATGGAATTACAACATCCTGTTATAATTGTTCCAGCTACTATTAAAAGAAGCTATTGAAGGAGATAAGGAAAAGTTAGTAAAATGGAGTAATTGGATTAAATTGAAGTAAATGAGAGCACATACTATTGTCTTTGAGTCTCCAGCCATGATCCTGTTGCTGATTTCCTGTTCTCTCTGTGCTCCCGAAACTCCCCAAATCAACAGTTTTACTGAAACATGTTACAGTTTGGGAAATCTCGGTATATCTTATCGCGTGGCTGGTGCAGTGGCTGGTGCATTTACTGTGCCACCCGTATAGCCATTTTGATTTACTAAGAAAGAGAGATAAATGGGTGGGATCTTGTCCTGTTTCTGGCCTGGTTCTGGTGGCAAAAGGTCAAACACAACGTCAGCACAGCAACTACACTACAGAATGGAGTCGTCCGAGGTCAGAAGACGCTTGTCTGCTGCTTTGAGTCTTCCTTCACCCTCCAATGATTATATGATTCCTTATCCCTCCACAAACAGACTATCACCGAATACTCCTTCAAATCAAACTGTTATTCCTTTATCAAAAACAAGAAGAAGGTCCTCTTTATCACAATCGACTACAGTACAAGACATCTTTAACAAAATGAAAATCACAACCCCAGAAGATTCAGATCCATTGTCTTTAAAAGCAAAAGAATCTGTTAATACTAATAAAGGGGTTATTAATAATACCACTGGATCTAACAAATGCTTTAAATGTTCAACTTGTGACTTTGCTACTTTTAACATTGGTTCTGCTTCTTCAATAAGTAGTAAAATGCCAAAAAGGAGAAGAAGATCTTCATCTTCAATCTTATATTCAGAATTATTATCTAATTCAAATACTGGATCAAAGCAAGTTCCATTTACTTTAAAGATGTCTGTTTCAACAGATACTACATTTAGACAACTTAGGATTCCTTTCAATGCAAGATTCATGGGTGGTACTTCAACATCATCAACATCATCATCAAACACTTATACTAATGGTTCAATTTCGAATCCAACTAGTCCGACTTTACCACAATCAAGTACTTTTGAATCATTATCAAGTTTCTCATCAGAATCAGCTATATCTCCTTATTTTTCTGAAATTGATTTAAATGAATATTATATAAATAAAGAAGTTAAAAGACCAATTACTTCCAACAAAAGAAAGTTTCCAGGTTTTGAAATTCCTAAAAAGGGTAAATTACAATTAATTATATTTAATAGTGAAAAAACAATGAATTCAGTTATTTTATTACCATATAATTTATCAAAGTTAACTAAAAATAATAAGAAATTAATTAAATTTAGATCAATTAAAGTTATAACTTATAAATCAGACACATTATCATCAGATGATTTAAATAATAATAATGATAATGATAAAATTGAACTTAAAAAATTGATTAATGAAATTGAATTAAAATTCATTAATTATAAAAACAAAAGATATTATATATTTGATAAAATTAAAATTTTATTTAACTCAAAAGCATCAACAAATGAAGATTATAAAATTCCATTAAATTTATATTCATTACCATTACCATTAAAAAATTCAAATTATTTTAAATCAATTGATAAATCAAAATTTCAATTTAATCCTAAATTTCCAATATTACCAAATAATGTAATTTCAAAATTAGATAAAATTGAAAGTGATGAATTTATTGTTAATTTAAATTATTTTATTAATAGATGTGAATTTTGTAATTATTTTGATGATTTGAAAAGAAATGGTAATAATGGGAATGGTAATCGATTGCCTAGTTATGCTAATAGTGAATCTTGTGTCTTTTCTGATGATGAAAAAGAATAACGTATTGTCGTTTTGATTACGTTTGAGTTTTCGGTTTTTTTTTTTCTACAATATTGTGTTTATAAATACTTTTAGTTCTTTCTTTTAAACTTTTTTTTGGGATTATAATTTATGTGTTTCTTACTTAGGTTTTCTTTTTATATACAGTTTTTATTTATGCCTTGGGTTTTTGTTTACATTTTGCTTTATCGTTCATTTTATAAATTAAAAGTTCTTTGAATTTCATACAAATAAATATTCATATATTTGAATTTACAATAAATAAATTAAAATACTAAAAACCCTATAAAAAAAGCTAGAACAAATGCAGAAGTAGTATTATTAGAAATACAGACCAAGAATTTCTATTCAAAATCAAAGAAAAACAAACAAAACATAACACAATACTATCTTTGTAAATTAAATAGAAAATGCGGAGAATATTAAACAACCAAAAGGAAAGGAAACACACAATATAATAATAACATGAAGAATAATTGACATTTGGAATCATTAGAAAATAAAAGGATATCACATCACAGGAAAACTCAAAGATATAATTGTTTGAAGAAGAAACGGCCAGTTAATGCTTTTGTACAACCTGGAGCAACACATTTCTTAGGACAAGAAAATTCAGGATCATTAAAATCAACTTTAGATAATGAAACTTTCTTTAAATCAGTATGATGTTTATTTTTTCTCTTTAATTTTTCAGTTTTACGTCTATTAATATTATTAACACATCTACCACAATAAACATGACCACATCTACCGAAAAAAATCTTTCTTGATAAATCTGAATCAATTGTATTTATAATTTTACAACATTGCCATGGAGATTTAAATTTTTCTTTTAAAACTAATCTTTTAATTTCTTTTTCATCTTGAATTGGATCAAATTTATCTGGTATACCTTCAGCTAAAACAACACCACACAAACAACAAAGACTATCATCTTTTGATGAAATTCCATTTGTAAAGAATTCTTTTTGATCATCTGGTATAATTGATGCTTTTTCAGATTGATTTTTCATTTTTTCTGCAATTTTTGATCTAGCACTAATTCTATTATCTTCATGAGTTTCTTCTCTTCTTGAAATTTCCTCCATTAAATGTCTTGGAAGTTCATCATTCATACCTCCCATTCCACCAAAACCTGGGAATCCAGGTGGATAAAACATTGATGATTCATCATCATCTTCATCTTCATCATAACCAAGATTTGGATTACCAAATACACTATTTATTAGATTTGATATCGATATTCTATTATCACCCCCTGGAAATGCTCTTGAAATAATATTGATATGGCTTCTTCTACCACCTCTTGATGGAGGTCTACCTGGTGTCCTTCTAGAGCCACCACGACCTCTTCTAGTACCATTACCACGAACTGACATAGCTGTATGATAACCTCTTGGTAGTAAACCATTCATTATTGAAGATTGAATTTCACCACCTGGAATAGCAATTGTATAACCAGCATGTGCACCTTGATTTCTAATTTCATTTGCTAAATATCTTTCTCTTTGTGTATCTGTCATTTCTCTTTCACCAGTAACTCTAATTTCTTCTTGAATTGGTCTTGATTCTCCAACTATAATATCGTCATCATCTTCATCTTCATCATCTATTATTGGTTGAGAATTTACTGTTATTGGTTGATCAGCTGATGAATTATGAAAACGATTATGATTGTGACGATTATGCCTGTGTATTCGGGTTGAAGTTCCAGTACGTACTTGTGACCTTTGAGGTTGTTGTTGTTGATGTCTTTGATCTTGACTATGTTGATGTGATGATGCTGTTGATGTAGCTGAACCCATGAATTGAATTTCATCATCCGAATCATTATCTGACAAAACCATTATAGGTTCATTTGTATTTATAGCACTCATGATAGTTGACTAGTAATAAATGGGTTTTAACTCTTAAGACCGTTCTGATTCAATATTTATACTATCGTTTTCCAAAAAATCAAAACTTGATGTAACCTTGTCTAGCAAGAATCGACAAGTAAGGTACTCTTGAGATAAAGCAAGACGTGTAGTGTGTGATTAAAACGTGATGTTTTGCCACAGAATCTATAGAATTAACTGTTGTTTTGGTTTTTTTTAATTTTGGTTTGAGAAAAGTGAGTTTCGGGCTGTGCAAAAGAGCAGAAATTTGAACCGAATTACTATGTGATCAAGAGAAACTGATACAATTAGCACGGGAAACCAGATATATTTATAAAAGAAAAGTACACATGTTATGAACAGTAAGAAAAAAAATAAAATCAAAAAGATAGAAGAAAAAAAGTCAAGTAGTGTCCGAAGTTACACAACAAAACAAAAATTAATTAAAGCAATGCGTAAAATGTGAAGATATAATACAACAACAACAACCAATATATCTATGTGTTGATTTCTTTGAGATATGTTTTTTATTTGTAAAGGAAGTTAGAGTCTAAACTTATAAACCACTTCTCATGTATCTACCAACAACAATACAATGATCTCTTTCATAAGGTTCTAAAGTTAATTGTTCTAAAGGTTTAATTCTTTCATCTCTTAATTTTTGAACTTCTCTAGCGAAAACAGTTTCAGCATCAACAGTTGAATCAATACAGTTAGCTTTAATGGAGATAACAACACCACCTTGATCTTTTAAGAATAAATGTGAGTTTAAGGCGATAATTCTAGCTTGATCAGGTTGGGCAACATCCGCAAAGACAACATCAACCATACCAATCAACATTCTGTATTTTTGTGGGTGTCTAGCATCTTCAATAATTGGAATAACATTTGGTCTCTTTTTAGCCATACCAATTAATTCTCTACCTGGTCTATGAGAGAATTCAACAGCATAAACTAAACCTTCTGGACCAACAACATCAGCAACATGGGAAACAGAAGTACCAGAAGCAGCACCTAAATATAAAACTTTCTTACCTGGAGCAATGAAAAATTCATCTAAACCACCCATAAGACCAGCAGCCAATTTAGATCTGAAAGGATTCCAAACTCTATATTCAACTTTAGTTGCTGGAGTACTTTCATCTTTAGATGGTTCTTCAACTGTTATTCTTTTTTCACCATAAACGGTTTCACCTGGGGCAATGTTTTTAGTAACTAATAAATCTTCTTTACCTCTTGCAATGAAGACACCAGCATGTCTATGTGGTTCAATGACAACTTTGGCACCACCTCTAGCACCACCTCTGGCACCACCTCTTCCTCCTCTACCACCTCTTGAATCACCTCTTCCACCTCTGGATCCACCTCTTGAAGAAAATCCACCTCTGGATCCACCTCTTCCACCTCTTGAACCACCTCTGCCACCAAATCCACCTCTTGAACCACCTCTAGAACCACCTCTTGATGAGAATCCACCTCTGGAACCACCTCTACCGCCTCTTTGAACGAAAGCCATTATTGTAATATATGAATAAGTTAATTAAATTAATTGATAGGATAAGAACCTAGGAATGTAAATAACAATTAGTTGAAAGGATAATAAAGATGTAGAAATGAAAAAAAAAAAAAATAAAAAAATTTTCAAAAATTTACTATGGAGTGCTGACGTAAGCGAAAAACAAAAATTGCGTCTGCCATTTCGAGGGTCCGTGTCAGCTGCACTCAAAAATTCAAAATTAAGCAGCTCAACAACAACAACAACAATAACAACAACAACAACAACAACAACAACAACAACAACAACAGTATCAACAGTATTCTCCCCAATTTAACTACTTTGTCTCGGATTATACAATGTTTGTTCAAACTCTTATATCCATTAATGATCTCTGCTGATATATTGGTTGCTCTCATTTGTTAACTTTGAAAAACAATAACTACAATTCAATTTGGCATTGCAAAATAGCTTCATTAAAAGGTTTGATTAGCACTCAAATATTATTATTTTCATCATAAATATCTTCTAAGGATACAGTCTACCTTCAAATTCACCATTGAATCTATAATTTTTTATTTCTTCTATATCACCCAATGAATCTATTAATTAAGGACTTTTTACACTCATCATCGTGATAAGCAAACTGCTTCTTTAGGTGCAGAACCTTCTTCAGGTTTAATGATACCTATAAAGTTCCAGATCCAACTTGCACCTTTTTGTTGTACACGTTTGGCTATGATGGTTTTTCTTTCTTGTGGATCTAAGTAGATATCATGAGGTGAAGGTTGAAACTCTTTTTTGTAAATTAAATAGTCCAATTGTCTTGGTCTTCTGATTGGTGTGATTTGGTCGGAAGTTAAATCATGTAATCTTAAATGTTTTGCAATGGAGCTTGTGGTATTCAATATTTCACCCTTTGAATTTTTTTTCTTTAAATCAAAAGTTTGAAAACAACCATCAACCATACACTCATTATTGATTGGGTTTTTTGACTTTGATATAATTCCAAGTCCAATTCAAATCTATTTCAGCTGGTTGACCAATGTCTTTGAACCTGAATAATCTTGGTGAATTTATATAATCATAATAAATATGATCTGGTGAAGGTATAAAATCAGTTTTATTAACTAAATAATCCAATTGAGCTGGTTGTGTTTCTGTGATTGTTTTTTCTTTAGGAGTTAATTTATGTGCACGCATGTGTTGATGAACTTTAGTCAATATATAGTATTGCTTATCACCTTCTTTTCTTCCAACATCAATAATTCGATAACAGTCTTTAACCATACACACAACTTCGTGAGGCAAGTCACCCAATGAATCTATTAATTAAGGAATTTTCACACTCATATTACAATAATGGTTTTTATTCAAAGAGGTAGATTCTCATCAATAAGTGCTTCAGCTTTTCTTTTATTACACTGATGATATATACAAGAAGTTTTCATTTTCTAGAAACAAATTAAACAGCTACTAATATTTATTCTTGATTATAGGTTTCAATTAATGATTAAATTTAATAATAATAAATCAACAATATTCATATCAGTATCGAATTACCATATCAAATATCAAATTCATCAACACTACAAAATCACTCAAATTATATAGGCCTTAGCGGTTTTTAATTATTTGCGATGTTGTTATTCCCGCGATAGGATTTACTACTATATGCGAATTCCGCTTATTTCCCTCGCATATACGTCGGTAATAACTCTATATTCGAAACTTGTGAAAACATTTGTTGTCAACGTTTGATTCCATAACTTTATATAAATAGGTACCATAATCTTCTGTTTTCATTAGATCACAAAGTCTAAATCATTTTCTTATTTTCAAAACACTTCAATATATTTCAATCATGAATCTTAAATCTGAAGATCAACCAACTCAAGATATGTCACAAGAAGAGTCATCTTCATCTGTTTCAAAATATGGAGAAGCTTTAGAACCAAACAATAGTGCTAAAGATATAGTTGAAGAAGAATATGAAGGTCAAAGAGAAGAAGAAGAACAAATTCTTCATGGTTCAAAATTACTTATGGTTGTTACATCAGTTTTCCTTTGTTTCTTTCTATTAGCATTAGATACTACAATTACAGCATCAATCATAAGTGTTTTAAGTAATAAATTTCATGCTTTTACTGAAGTTACATGGATTACATCTGGTTTTTTATTATCATCTGGTTGTTTTGCTCAAGTTTGGGGTAAACTTGGCGTTTTATTTGGTAGAAAATGGATCATGCTTATTGGTGTTGCAATCTTTGAAATAGGTTCTTTAATTTCAGCTTTGGCTACTTCAATGGATATGTTGATTGTTGGTAGAGTTATTCAAGGTATTGGTGGAGCTAATATTCAAACTTTAAGTTATATGATCTGTGCTGAGATTACTCCAATGCATCAGAAGCCTATGGTTTTTGCATGTATTGGTGTGTGTTACTGTGTTGCATCTTGCCTAGGGCCAATTGTAGGTGGGGCCTTTGCTAGTTGGGTAAGTTGGAGATGGTGTTTCTATATCAATTTGTTTTTTGGTGGTATCGCTGCTCCAGTTTTTTATATTAGTTTTAATCCAAAACCACCAAAAGGAAAATTCATGGAAAAATTGAGAAAATTTGATTGGATTGGTTCATTTCTTCTTATTACATCTACTGTTTTAATCATGTTAGCTTTAACTTTCCCTATTACTGATTATTCTTGGAACTCAGGTGCTACTATATCATGTTTTGTTTTAAGTGGAGCTCTACTTATCGCATTTATTATTTGGAACTTTTGGTTTTCTAAGTACCCGATTATCCTTAAATCCACTATTATTAATCCACAATTGATGGCTGCTATATTAACAGCAGGTTTTGCTAATGCTGCATTCTACCTTATTATTCAATTCTTATCCATTTATTTTCAAGCTACTAAAGGTTTCAATGCCATTAAGACAGGTATCTCATTGTTTCCACTTGCTATTCCTACCACTATATTTAGTTTTGTCTCTGCAATTTTGGGTAAAAAATTTGGACTTATTAAACCTGTTACTGTTATTGGTACTTTTCTTGCAACTCTTGGTTGTGGACTTTTAGTTTTATTAAGTTCTAATGAAAATATATCTCGTCGTATTGGACTTCAAATAATAGCTGGTGTTGGAATTGGTTGTATTTTTCAACCTTCAACTGTTAGTGTTCAAATGTTAGCTCCAAAAGAAACAGATGGTCTTTTATTATCTACAGCATTTTTAAATTTTATGAGAAATGTTTTAGCTGCTATTTTTTCTGCAATTGGTCAAGTTGTTTATACTGAAACTTTAAAATCAAATGTTAAGGCTATTGCTGGTGAAGTTTCAACTAAAGAAGATTTAACAGTGTTAGTTTCTGAAACATCATTGATTAAGAATTTAAGTAAAGCTGATAAGCATATTGTTAGATCTGCTATTACTAAAAGTATCCATTCTACATTTTATTTTGCAGTTGCATTAGCTGCAGTTTCATTAGTTACAAGTGTGTTTATGTCTAACAAGAAATTGGAAACAACTAAAGAAGTTGAAAGTAAAGAATCTGATTCAGAGAAAGTTGAAGAAAGAGTTTGAATGTTTTTCAGTTAATTGTATATATGATTCCTTTAATTTAATTTGTTTTTTGTATAATAACTTATAATAATTTATAATAACTTATAATAACTAATACTAGTTAAATACAGTAAATCCTTTTAAATCCATTAAGTAATTAATACCACTTTCCTCTGTCGGAGTTTTTTCTGATAACGGGGAGTTCCGCTTTATCTCTCGGACTATCTCTTGTCAATTACACCGAGCGAGCACTGGAATTTTAATTGTTGTTTTTATAGTTGATTTTGGTGTTTTTTATGTTTTCTCTTCTCCTCCTTTTTCTTCAATATCACAGAATCAACCATGTCGTCTTATTCAAGACCATCCCTTGCCAATCTAAACAAGTCCTATCTTACAGCATTATCAAAATATCCTCTTTTAACTAAAGCATTAACTGGTTTGGTGTTAAGTTCATTTAATGAGCAAATTGCTTCATTTATAGCTGGTGATTTAAAAGAATTTAAAATTAAAATAGGTTCAAAAGAAATCAAATTAAAACATACATTAACTACAAAAGTTCCATTAATGGCATTATATGGATTTTTGTTAAATGCACCAATTAGTCATTTTGGTTATAAAATTTTAAATAAAATTTATGTTCCTCCATTAACTGGACAAAAAAAATTATTACAAATTTTAACATCAATGATTACAATTACTCCAATATTATCAATCATTACAGTTTCATATATATCATTAATTAATAATGTTAAATTTAATGAATTAATTAAATTATTAATTCAAAAAGATTTTAAAAATTTAAAAATTCAATTAAGTGAATTATTTAATAAGATTCAATTATCATTAATTAATACATTATTTCCAGTTATCAAATCATCATGGATTTCAGGTCCAATATTTATGTCATTTGCACAAAAATTTTTAGAACCTAATTTATGGGCTGTTTTTTTTAGTTTTTGTTATTTTATTTTAGGTACTTATAATAATACACAAGTTAAAATTAAATCAAAATTATTAAATCATAAAAAAAATTTAAAAAAATCAATGGAATTACAACCTATTATTTCAACATCTTCTGAAACAACTGATTTAGAAGTTGAATTGATTGAAGCTCGTGATTTAGATGTTGTTAAACCAGAAGAGACGTTAGTTAAAGAAAATAAAGGATATTCTGGTGGTATTTCACAACCTCCATCATATGAAGAATCACAAGGTGTTAAACAAACAATTAAAGAAGGTTCTATTTCAGATTTAAAAGAAAGTTCAATTACAACTGGTGTTGATCCATCATATCTTAGGATTAATGAGGTTTAGATTTGCTGTGATTGTTTTTGTTATTGCACGTTATTTGATTCCTTATTATTGATTTATCTATTGCATTATTTCATCCATTTATTATTGTTCATGCATTATGTTTTGTTTTCATTATGTTGGTGTTTGTTTTTTGAAGTTTTTCCTTGATATGCATGAGACGTACTTTTTGTTTACTATTTATTATTTAGAGACATGAAATAAATAAATTATTTTAAATTAATCTATACTGAAGAAGAAGTAAATACAAGAAATATAAAATATAAAACAAAATAATATAGAAATGTAATAGTAATATCATATAATTAATTAATCAGTTCTTGGATCTAAAATTAATTGACCTAAAGGAACATCAGAAACACCTTTACCATAAGCATAAATTGAATTACCTCTTAAAATAGTTTCAATAACTCTACCTTTAATCTTCTTACCATTAAAAGCAGTTAATTTATTTTTAAAAAAAGTTCTTTCATTTTGAATTTCATAAATTATATTTGAATCAAATATAATTATATCAGCATCAAAACCGGGTTGTAATTTTCCTTTTTTATTTGATAAACCAACTTGTTTTGAAGTATTTTCACAACACCATTTAACTATATCAATTAATGAAATATTAAAATTTTCAGAACCTTCAGTATAAATTAATGGTAAACCTAAACCAACTGAAGTAATACCACCCCAAGCTTGAAAAAAATCACCTTTTTTTAAACCTTTTAATTCAGGAATACAAGGTGAATGATCAGAAACAACAGAAGTGATAATATCAGTTTTTAAACCATCCCATAATTTATATCTATTTTCTTTAGTTCTAATTGGTGGACAACATTTAAATTGAGTTGCACCATTTGGTATATCTTCTGAATTTATAGTTAAATAATGAAAACAAGTTTCAACAGTTAATGGTAAATTTAATTGAAATTTAGCATTTGAAATTAATGGGATTGCTTCTTTTGTAGCTAAATGAACTATATGAATTGGTGTAGTTGGTTGTTTTTTTGAACATTCAATTATATTTTTAATTGCTGTAAATTCAAATGAATCAGGTCTTGATGCTAAAAATGATGAATAAGCAGTTGGATCAATTGATTTTAATTCTGAATTGATTTCAATTGCTTTATCTAATGGAGTTAATTCATCTAAGTCATCATTGATTAAATCATCTAATCCTGACTGTTCTGAATATAATTCAGGTGATTTAATTAATTTTGAAATTTTACCAAATTTAGGTTCAATTGGTTTTAAAGATGGGGATTTTGATAATAATTCAGCTTGAGAATCAGTTAATCCATCATAATGATTATGATTTTCATGACTTTCATGATTATTATGATTTGATTTATGAATACCACCACAACAATCATCAGAATCCATTTCAGCATGAAACATTAACATTGTATTATAACCTTTAACAATTTGTAAAGCTTTATTAATATAATCAGGATCAATCATTGGGAATTCCTCAACACCGGAATCCATCATGAAACCTTTAAAACCTCTAACGCCAGATTGAATTAAAGGAATTAAATCATTTAAATTAGTTGGTATTAAACCACCCCAAAATCCAGTATCAACCCAACATTGACCTTTTGCAGATTGTAATTTAATATTGAAATTTTCAACTGTTGTAGTTGGAGGTATAGCATTTAATGGCATATCGATAACAGTAGTAACACCGCCAGAAGCAGCAGATTGAGTACCAGTTGCAAACCCTTCCCATTCAGTTCTACCAGGTTCATTTAAATGAACATGAGAATCAACTAAACCAGGCATTATAACATAAGGAGATAAAATTCTATATGATTGAACATTATATTTAATTAAAATTGGGTCATTTTTAGATAAGATTTGATTTTTAAAAATTGTTAATATTTTACCTGAATTAGTTGAAAAGATGATTGTTGCTGGTATAATTTCACCATCGATGATGACTTTATCAGATGAGATAGCTTTGGACATGTTGTTGGAAGATGAAGAAGAAGTAGAAAGTGGTATTTGTTGTGATATCCTGTTATTTTACTCAATTTATAGTAAAAACCACTAGTAAAAAGAACCAGTTTACTACAGTTTGAGCCAAATAGCTTTTGAAATAGTTTTGTTGATTTTCGGGAAATTCCGTTATCTCGTGCGGCGCCGCCAGATCCGGACAGATCCCCGATTCGGCGGGCCGGATGATAAGAATAACTATTACTAGAATAACAGAATAACAGAATAACAGAATAACTAATAACTAGAATAACAGAATAACGAGAATTATACAGTAATACTTGTTTGTTTTATTTACCTAGAGTTTATAGTAAATTATAGTAGCTATTAGAGTTATTAGTATAGTTATTCTTATCTTCTTTTCTTTTCTCAAACAAAAAAAAGTAACAAACATATAACAAAAGAAATAGTAACTTGTGAAGCCCATTCTAACAAATTTAGATGACAGTTACAGTTGAAATCATGAAATTCATTATCATAGTGTTTTTCAAGTGAATGATAATTTCTAAGAAGAAGAAGTGAATTTACTTGAGAATTCTCGCTTATAGTCGGTAACAGTCGCTATTAGGCGCTATTAATTCTTATCATATAAAATACAAATTACTATAAAAACTTATAATTTCAACATTTCTTGTAACACTTTATCATTCTTAAATTCATCATTTAACTCAACCAATTTTTTCAATTCTTTAATAATATCATCATTATCTTCTAATTTTTCAGCTCTTAATTTCCATTCTTTTAATAAATTAATTAAAATACTTTTACTTTTTAATATTTCTTCATTTGTAAATTTTATTCTTTTATTTCTAACTTCTTCACTAATATTATCATCTAATTCAATTGATTTTCTTTTACTCATTTCAATTATCTTTTTTGGAAATTTAACTAATTCTGCAACATGAATACCAAATGATTGATCTGAAATACCTGGTTCAACTTTATATAACAATGTAATATTATCATTATTATTATTACTATTTCCTTCTTGTTCAACATGTGCAACAACATGATAATTCTTAACTGTATTAATTTCTTCTGATAATTTAGTTAATTCATGAAAATGTGTTGCAAATAAAGTAAATGATTTAATCTTCTTACAAATAAATTCAGAAATTGACCAAGCTAATCCAAATCCATCATAAGTTGATGTACCTCTACCTAATTCATCAACAATAATTAATGAATTTGATGTTGCTGTTTTTAATATAGTTGACATTTCTAACATTTCAGACATAAATGTTGAAACTCCTTTTAATTGTGAATCACTTGCTCCAACTCTTGCTAAAATTGAATCAAATATACAAATTTCATTATCTTCTGTTTCATTACATGGAATAAAACATCCAATTTGATTCATTAATGCTATAACTCCAATCGTTCTAATATATGTTGATTTACCACCCATATTTGGTCCTGTAATTATAATAAATTCATTTGAATCTTTACACATTTCAATATCATTTGAAATAAATTGTAAATTATCTTGTTGTTCTAAACATGGATGTCTAATATCAAATAATTTTAATTTTCTTTCAGAGGAATTTATTTCATGAATTTGTTTAGGTCTAACATATTGAATTGGTGCAAATGTTGATACATGAGCAAATGAAACTAATACATCTAATTTTGATAATATAATTGATAATTTAATGAAAACTGGTGAATAAGTAAATGAAGTTTCAATAATTTCATTAACAATATCTTTTTGAAAATTTTCATATTTTTCTTTATTTAATTTAATTTCTGAACTTAATTCATTTAATTCATTAGTTGTAAAAAAAACTCCCGCTTTAATAGTTTGTAATTCTCTATATTTTTTATTACCTCTTAAACAACTTGAATCATTTCTAGTTAATCTAAAACAACATCCATGAACATGATGATCTTCTTCTAATTTCAATTTCTTTAAATCAATCTTTAAATCATCTGCACTTGATTCATGTAATTCATGTATTCTCTTTTCTAATTTAATTAATTTTTCATTAATTTCCATTAAATTATCATCATATTCTGGATTAATTTTAATTAAACTATTTGAATTTGATGCTGATGTTGCTTCTTCTAATGATGTTAAATCAATTGTTTGTTGAATCATTGAAATGAAATTATTTAATGATTGTGATGATTCATTAAGTGGTTCAATCCATTCTTCATTAATTAATGATTTAATTAATTCATTTTCTTCATCACTATCATCTAATTGATCAATTGATTCATTTAAAAATCCTAATGCATCAGGTAATTTGATACATAATTGATATAATCTAATAACATCATCTAATTTATTTAAATTTGATTTTTTAAATTTTAATTTTTTTAATAATTTAATTAAATCAGGAACATCTTTTAAAAAATCATTTTGTAAATTAATTCTTAAATTCATATCATCAATTAATAATTTAACAATTAAATGACGATTATTAATTTCAATTTTATTAATTAATGGTTGTTTTAACCATTGTGATAATAATCTTGAACCACCATTTGTTTTACAATGATTTAATAATCCATAAATTGATGAATTTTTATTCATTGAATTTGAAAAATTTGGTAATGGAAATAAATTTAATGATTTGATTGCTGCATAATCTAATCTCATAAAATTATCTAAATTAAATTTATTAATTGTAAATTGACCTCTATTTGAATTATCTGATAATAAATTTAAATAAATAATTAATGAATTAACACAACTTAAATTCATTAATGATAAATCACTACTTGATAAAATTAATTCATTACCAGTTAATCCAATTAAATCTTGTTCAACTGTTTTATCTGAATAATCACTCGATTTTAATTCAGTTATAACTATATCACATCTATCAATTAAACTTTTAATTTTATCAAATTCAAAATCATTATGAGTTGGAGGAACTAAACATTCTTTAACACCTAGTTGAACTAAAACAGATTCTAAATGTGTAAATAATTCATTATCTAAGAATTCACAAACACCAAAATTTTTTGAATTTGGTTCAAAATAAGCTAATGAAATTTTTTTACCATCTAATGAATTATTAATTAATTTAATTGATGAAATGATTATATTTGTATCATCATCATTTGATGATAAGAAATTTTCAATTTCAGTTAAATTACCTGGTGATGCACATTTTAAATTTGACCAATTTTTATCATAAATTTCTAATTTATAACCCAATTCAAATACAACAGTTTTAATTAAATTTGTAAAAACAGCTGGAGATATAGTTAAATATTGAATATAATTATTATTATTATTTGAATTTGAATTGTTCTTTTTATGATTTGAAGTTTTAACAACTGATTGAGTTTTATAAATTAAATCAGCAGCTAATTCAGCATCATTATCAAATAAAATAAAATAATCAGTTTTATCAACTATTCTTAAAGTTCTTTGTGGTTGTTGAGGTAAATTCAAATATTTCTTATAGAAAGAAGATTGATCTCTGTCATCCTGAAAACTTAAATCTGGTCTATTGCTTGACATGATGATTGATTGGTGGAAAACCGGTAAAAACAGAGAAAAACAGGGAGAAATCAGTAGTTTGTTTAACGTGTTTTCGTGAAACTTTTGAAAGCGCGTTTCGTGTCGAGAAGAGCCTGGTGTGCGGGTGTTGTCGAGAGGTCGGTGCGAGGGTGTCGACGGGCAGAAAATTTGAAAAAGGGAACAGCAGAACAGAACAGACTCTTCTACCTTTTACTCTTCTTCTTCTTCTTCTCTTTTATCACTACCAGCAATTATCAGTGACTATGTCTCTGCTAACCACAGAGACTCGTTGTCCAATTACTTTCCCAAATCAGCCTTTCTAGAGAACTGTTACTTCTCGACTCCCTTTTTTCTGTTATTAGCAAAATGGCTTTATCACTTCTAGGTCCACTAATTGGTTGAATCTGCTGCAATTTCAATCTCTACAAACAACTTATTCAGTCTTCTCCTTGGTAGCGATTGTCATGTGTTAAGAAAGTGAAGGAAGCTTTTATGAAACTGAATTTTAATAGCTGTTCTACTAACATGCAACCCTGAAGATTCAAATAAATTTCCTGTTGCATGATTATCAAACACTAATGAACAAAAAAGGAGATTAAGCTAACCAACCTACATATTAAAGATTCTGATATTGTTACCAGAAGATTTAGTTGGTCGGTATCCAAATTGTAGTTCAGCATCAAATAACAAATTTTTGAATTCATTGATGATAATGCTCTTGTGAGAATCCTGAACTTCCCTTGTCATAGTATCATTGTCTGTGAAAACAGTGTGCTGGTCAAATAAAGGTAAATTTAATGCATATGGGATATTTGGTTTTGGTCCTTTGGATAATAAGGAATATTTTTATCAAACAAAAGTTGAATAATTCAGATCATGTGATTCGATTAAACCCATTCCAGTACACTCAATAGAGTCACAATAATAAGAAGGAAGACCATTTGTGAAAACATTTAAATTCGATAGTCTATAAGTTTAGGTATGAAGAAGTAGATTTATAGCTGTTTTTTTTAAAAATTTAGTAACTTGAAATTAAAACAAGTTCAGCATCATTTGTTTTATATATCCTTTACTACATTTTTAAATAGATTATATAGCTTCTTAATATATTTACCTATATTTAACTGGTGAAGCAAGGTGTTGGATCAATTCATTCTGCTCCATTAAAAATTTATGTTTAACATGGGCGTGGGATGAAATTAAAGAGTTGAAGTGATTTGATTCTTCAACTTGTCGTCCTTTCCTCTTTCTCCGGATACTCAAGGGCCAGGTTCTAAAAGCAAGCAACCAGCTCTGTGGGTATGATTACATCTCAGCTCAGGCTCAAAAAGCTCAAAAATCAAGCAAAACAAAATTATTATTAGCACTAGCTATAGAGAGTTATGAATTATTGAAATCTATTTATCAAAGTTTTCTTTTATTATATTTAAGTACTGAAGATGAAAAACACATGATGTTAATTCAGGAAAGGCTCAACAAAATTAGGTGAAGCCTGAAGGTTTATAAATTAAAAGATTGAAGTAAATATCAATTTTTTTAAAATACTACTACTAATCCAATTTATAAACTACCAAGATTTATTGAAGCAATGAAACAAATGAATTAAATACCTCGATCATCTTCTCATTTATTACATAGTGTATATTTAAACTGAATTTACAATTATTTTAAGTTTATGTTAGTTTTAATTATATTACAACAAATTCAAATATATATTTAAAAAAATATAATAAATTCACATCTTCCTCTGAGTCATTTACTCTTGGTCTTTTGCAATAGCATCTTTCTTCTTTTCAGACTTCTTGTTCTTCTTTTCAGAAATTAAAAAAAACCTATGAGAGTTTTCCAAGTGAACTAAAGTCTAAAACCTCTAAATCCTCTGAATCAGATTAAAAAAACCCTATGAGAGTTTTCCAAGTGAACTAAAACCTCTAAAACATCTGAATTATTCAAAAGAAAAAGATAAGTTGGCCACTGCAGCACGCAAGTATGAGGATCACATTTTAAAATTGAAACAATGCATTCTTTGTAGTGCTCAAAGAATAACAAGTACTGCTTTCATTCTGATCTCAAATGTCTTTTATTAATCTAATCCCCAGTTGATGCTTTAAAACCTTGCAATATGAATTTATTTTCCTGAAAATGAAAACGCTGAAGTAAAGTGGGGGTACCAAAGATGCAAGCATTGCAAGATGTATGAATTTTGATTACTTTCCAATCCCATTGAATGATCTCAGTAAGAAAGTGACTTATCCCTATTTGTTCTTGTATATGATGGTCGTTCAAATTATAACAGGTATTTATGAAAAAGATGACAATGATAAATTCTATAAATCCCTTAAATGAATATGTTATTTTGGATTCATTTGATGGTTCATCTTTGAATTTAAAATTTATTAAAAACTTCCCACCTTGTAGTGCTTCATATAAGTTATTAGCTTCAATAAAAGTATTATATCTGTACCATGATTGTATTTTTAAATAAAGAAAAAAAAGGTTATAAGTAACTATTCTTTAATTGTGTTTAAAAAAAAAATTGTCCAATTAATATCAGTTGATAATTTGCTAGCTACTCAACAACTTCCCTCTTCCCGTAACACTGCCCCAGGCATAATTGGAATCCAAATGGTTGTTCAACTTCCTAGTATAACTGATTATACATAGGCAGTAACAGAGATGAATTCATCAAGACTTACTCCCCTGTCTCATGTTTTCCTGTGTTTCTCTCAGTCTCTCAAAATCAATCAAGTTATCACTTGAAACATTCAATTTACTTTCATTAAAAGGCGGTTATACAAGTTACACAAGTTATACAAGTTATATAAATGTTTGTTTGGGTTTGACATCAGTTATATACCTGGCCTTTCTTAATTCAATTCATTTTCAATTCATTTGAATGTTCAAGTCAAAATATTATAATGGCAATTCAAATCACAATGTTTAATTTCGTTCAACAACTTCAACAATTAAATCCATACTACGCCTTTTATAAATAGCCAGATCATCAATCAATCGCAACTTAAAGTATATAGTTAGGTACAATATTCTACAAAGCTTTATATCTTCATTAGGAAATACAATATACATTTTTGATTCAATCTCATGAAACCTCTTCAAATGTTAATATACAATGAGGATTAAAAGTTTCAAAGAGTCTTGTTAGTTCCGATTTCTCCAATATTTCTTTGAATCAAGATATTATATATAAATACAACTGATAATCCACCATAATAAAATCAAATATTGTTTAGTTTATCATTACATTAATTATACACTCTTTTAACTCAATTTAACTTTAGTCATTCCTTTATTATGCAAAATAAATTGTTCATTAAGTTACTAGCTCTTACTCTAGCTAGTTCATTCGTTTCTGCTATACCAATAGCTATTCCATATCCATCTTCTGACGATTATAATGATTATACTGAATCCCCAACAGAAACTGTAATTTTAGAAGCTGCTGAAGAATCTGGTTCAGAAACTGGAAGTTTAGATGTTGCTGAAGAATCAGGCTCATACACTGGTAATTATGAAGATTCACAATATTATGCTAGTGGTTCAAGTGGTGATTCATTAACAGCTGATTTTGAAAATGCTTCTCAATCAGGTTCATATTTTGATGCTGCTCCAACAGGTGGTTTAGAAGAATCAGGTTCATATACTGATACTTATGAAGATTCACAATATTATGCTAGTGGTTCAAGCGGTGATTCATTAACAGCTTATTATGGTGATGCTCCTCAACAATCAGGTTCATATTTTGATGTTGCTCCAACAGGTGGTTTAGAAGAATTTGGTGAAGAATATGCTGAAGAATATGCTAGATCTGCTAAATATGAAGGCTCATTATCAACTTATTCTCATTATAAATTTGGTGCAAGCTCTATCTATAAATTAGGTCATCATTCTGGTCATGGTCATGGTCATGGTAATCGTGGTTCATTTACAGCTGTAGAGACTTTTGGTGCTAATGATTCCAACGAGTTTACTTCTGTTACAACTGCTTCAGATGATGATGATACATATGTTACTGTTACTGTTACTGGTTCAGCTACTATTACTAGTGCTTTTGAAAAAAGGGCTGATACAACTAAAACCAATACAAAAACCACTAAGTCATCAACCAAAACTACTAAAGCTACTAAAACCACTAAGTCATCAACCACTAAGACCTCAACAACTAAGACCTCAACCAAAAAGACTAGTACAACTAAGACCTCAACAAAAAAGACAAGTTCAACTAAAACAACTACTACTAAGACAAGTTCTACTGAAACAAGTTCCACTAGTACTGCAACTAGCTCTTCTGGATCTTCAAGTTCTTCAAGTTCTTCAAGTGGCTCAGCATTTGGTTACGCTTCATTAAATGGTGGTACAACTGGTGGTGAAGGTGGTACTGAAGTTACTGTTGATAATCTAGAAGATTTAGTTGCTTATGCCAGTGAAGATGATGCTTATATAATTACAGTTTCAGGAACTATTTCAGGTGCTACAACCGTTGCAGTTTCTTCAGATAAAACAATTATTGGTGCATCAGGTGCAGAATTATCAGGTGTTGGATTAAGAATTAAAGATGTTTCAAATGTTGTTGTTCAAAATTTAATTATTTCAAAAGTTGTTGGTGGTGATGCAATTGGTATTCAATTATCAACTAATGTTTGGGTTGATCATTGTGATTTATCAAGTGATATGGATAATGGTAAAGATTATTATGATGGTTTAGTTGATATTACTCATGCTTGTGATTATATTACTGTTTCTAATACTTATTTCCATGATCATTATAAAGTTTCATTAGTTGGTCATTCTGATAGTAATGGCGACGAGGATACAGGTCATTTAACTGTTACTTATGCTTATAATTATTTCTATAATGTTAATTCAAGAGGACCTTCTTTAAGATTTGGTACTGGTCATATGTATAATAATTATTATAATGGAATGTCTGATTGTATTAATATTAGAGATGATGCTACTGCTTTAGTTGAAAATAATGTTTTTGTTGATACAGATAAAGCTTTATATTCAGTTGATGGAACTGGTAGTGCTGAATCTTCAGGTAATGATTTTGGTGATGGTGAAGATGATATTGATACTACTACTTTATCAATGTCATATTCTTATAGTTTACAAGATACTGATGATGTTGTTTCATATGTTACCTCTAACGTTGGTGCCATTTTATAGATTAAATATATCATGATTTTTGTTTTTGTTGACTAGGATTTGATCAAGTTGATCATCCTGTCAAACGTTTGTTCTTTAACTTTTTCTACTTTTTTACTTGCATTGGCTTCTTCATATACATTTTTATACCCTACTTATTTCCTTTTTTTACTACATTACTATCAAGAATAAATTATACAGCTTTTTAACATATATACATTTACAAATAAAATATTGATATATGAATATAAACTTATTAAAATAAATACACATGAAACGTTTTATAGAATACTAAAACAAAAAAAGACAGAAAAGCAAGAAAGGAAAACAGATGTTTTTATTTATCTATGTTCTTAACGAGAAAGAAGAAAAGAAAACAAGCCCAATTAAATGTAAATAAGTAACTTTTTATAATAATAATAATAATAATAATAATAATTTATAACTTATGCAACAATAATTTGATCATCAGATTCATCAAATGAATATTCAGAATCAGATTCATCAGATTTATATATGAAAAATTGAATAAATATAACAAAATCTAAACCTAAAGTACCTAAAGAACCAGCTAACCAAGATGAATTAACTAATAAATATCTAGAACCAGTTGAAACACATAAAATTGAAACAACATATGTAATATTACCTAAACAAGCAAATAAGAAAAACATAAATGATATACCTTCACAAGATTTTCTTTCATAATTTAATAATATTTGAGGAACTCTAGAACCTAAATATAATGCAGCACAAAACCAACCAAAAGTTTGAGCAAAAGGATTAAAAATCAAATCTTCATCTTTTGGTGGTTCATTAGATTGTTCATTTTTTGAATTACCAAAATACCAACCTCCAAATCCAGCTAACATAACCAGAAAAACCATAAATATATTATAAAATAATTCTTTATTTTTTTCTTCAGAATCAGTTGCTGTATTTCCATCAATATCATTAAATCCATTATTATCTTCATCTATATCACCATAGCTAACATTTGGATCTCTATTTTCATGACTAATAACTGTTTCTAATAATGGTTCAGTTTCACTTAACGGATTAGCAGGTGATAAATGAATTGGATCAACATGTTCTTTTGGTTTACCATGGCCATATACAAGACATTGCCATAATAAAACTAAATCAGCTAAAGTATAATAAATTGCTAAAATAATCATTGTTGGTAAAACACCTTGCATTATTGCACCAATAACATTAAAAAAATCACCTAATAACCATAATATAACAAATAATAATGATAAACCTTCTGCACTTTTTCTTATAAAATTTTGATAAATTTGTGGAGCAAAAACTATGATCCAACAAGCAATTGAAATTGAACTAAACGAAAGATTTCATTAGTTAGTATAAAACAGTTCTTTTGGTAATAATCGACATGCACTTTTAATTTGAGAAGGAAAGAATCAATATATCTGTGTTAATTCAAATAAACTTGAACTTCTTTGAAGAAATAAAAAGTTATGCTGAATTGCTGATAGTGGTCAAGTGACGGAAGTTAATCTATAGCTAGTCCAAGTAACTATAGGCAACCTTGAAATGAATAAAAAAACATACCCAGTAATACCACTGACAGCTTGAGCATCTATTATAAGGGGGTTTGGAGGTGGTGCCATTATGTGTGAAAATGAAGTTGAAAATAGGGGAAATTGGGGAAAGTGGTTGTCTTAGATAAAATGATCAAAATGATCAAACGGAGAAAATTAAATATTGAAAAGGTCGCTGTGCGGCGGCGACGTGTGGCGCTGCGGTCTGCGTCGATCACGGAAACGGAAACTCAAACCGAGAGAAGTACAACCCAACTTTTTGCAATTATAATACGTGTTAATTATCAAAATTCTACCTTTTCTGATTCTAATGGCCATTGGCCACCTAACAATTACAAAAAGCATTCAGATGCTAGTAGAGAAAATATCCGAATGATATATGTTAATGGTTTTAAGAATTTAAAGAAATTAACAATTATAATGCCTACTGCTTTAGCTGAAACAGTTGATACTATTGAAACATTATCTTCTTATAAATATCCAAATGGACTCAAAACAATTACTCTGGAACTTCAAAGTTTTACAAGTTACACCATAGAAAACTTAGAGTTGTATTATTGAATTTGGATATAACACAATATGTCTTAACTCTTCAATTAATATATTTGGTATCTTTAGATATCTGTTTTATGAAAGGCTTTGTATTAGATAAAAGTTTTGAAGGACTAAACAAGATAAATTAACAATTTCTGATGAAAGATATTGCGAATTTGATTTCTCTAACATTCATATGCCTAATATACTATCATTGTTCATCCGTTACTTGAATGTTGGTTCTCTAAGAAGTTTTCAAGATTAAAATTGTCGATTGTTTATCCAAATTTTACCAAAGAATGTTTACAATCACTTCGTTCCAGATTCAATTAATTCATTAAGTCTTTCTTATACGTCTTGTGATTTTAGTGTCATTAGGTCACCTTCTCAATTGACTTATTTATCAATTTCAGAAGATAATTAAAGACAAAATGGATATTTCTTATTCTTTCAATTAAATCATTGTATTAAATTAAGTCATGTTAAATTTCATTTTAATAATGTTAAACCTGAGTATCTTCAATTTTACACTAAAACTTTATCTCTTTCAGTGACTACTTTAACTTTACATTATTATCCTACTAATCATGTCCCTAGTATCAGAGAACCTAGGAACAAAATCAACTTTGACTTGATATTTCGTAAGAAGTAAAACAAATGGATCATAAATTTCATTGAATAAATTCAGACCCTTATGATGGTCAGTTTGATTAACCCACTCAAGAAGCTGCCATTTAACTAAAGAACCAGGAGATGGCTTGAAACTAAAGAAGTCAATTTTAGTTTGTACCTTAAAAGCAACAAAATCAAAATCTTTGAAGAAATAGCCAACAATTTGAGAATAATTAAAATTATCACATCTAACCGATTCTTTCATAACCATATATCTAAACTTTAATATAGCAGCCCACCTGGAGTAATGAATGTTGGCTCTCTAAGAGGTTTTCAAGATTAAAATTGTTGTGTGTTTATCCAAATGTTACCAAAGAATGTTACAACCACTTCCAGATTAATTATACGTCTTGTGATTTAAGTGTCATTAGGTTACCTTCTCAATTGACTTATTTATCACTTTCAGAAGATAATTCAAACCAAAATGGATATTTCTTATTCTTTCAATTAAATCATTGTATTAAATTAAGTCATGTTAAATTTCATTTTAATAATGCTAAACCTTAGTATCTTCAATTTTACATTAAAACTTTATCTCTTTCAGTGACTACTTTAATTTTACACTATATGATCCTAAAACTCCTGATAATGCTGATTTTGAATTATACTTTTCATCGATGAAGAACCTTAATTATTTAAGTTGGAGTAGGGATATTAAACTGAATACGTTACCATTAAGTATTGAAAAAAATAGATGAGTTTATTCAATTTATGTGAATTGGAACCCGATGTTATCAGTTTTATTGAGAGTTTATCAGGATATTTACGCATATGATTTGATGATTTACCAATCTTACCACCAACCATATTTGAAGTAAAATTAACTAACTTTTCTTACCAATACCAGATGAAATTGCATTTATTAACTCATTTTTATTTAAAACAAAAGATGATTGAACATTGCTTAGACCACTAGAGGAATCACCATTGACACCATCTAGATTGTCTTTAAGATTAGACTCAGAAACATGAGTAACATAATTAGAAGAAGCTGGAGAAGCAGATTCGTTTGTATTAACAACATCAGATTGAGATAAATCAACTTCCAATTGCGATTGAGAAATATTGGAATCAACATCAACATCAACATCACCATCAGTTTCACTATAATATTCAAAATTATCAACAGTTTCATCATCAGAAGAATCAACATCATCTAGATCCATTTCATCATTAGTTTCAAAATCAACATCAAGTAAATTAATATCTTGATCAATATTTGTTTGATCAGTAACAACACCATTATTGTTCAAATTAAAACTAATTGGATTTTCAGTTGCATTTTCAGTATCAACGTAATCTTCATCAACTTCTTCATCTTACCTAACTTACTAAATCTTATTATTTTAATTCCTTTTAAAAGTCTACATATCAGAAAAATTAATTTAACAAGATTAACTTATTTTTGTTTATTGTTTGGGGATAGAACCAATATCCATCAACTCTTCAGTTTACCTAGTTCTAATGATGATTATAATTATTCTAGTGTAATTAATTTACAGATTGATGATCTAATTTAGCGTATTTTCAAGTGAAAGAATTAATATGTATTTTAAATCATGCTACTGATGTGTTACTTTATGTTTAGATTAATTTATTATTATTTTTCTTCTTTTTATTTGAATTTCTTATTTGTCTTAAATATATTTTTCTATTTGTTTGTTTGCTTTAATCAAGTAACTTCAAGTTTCTGAAGGTTCTTGTTTTATATTAATATAACAGTTATTTAATATAATGAAACATCTTTATTTTTAACCTATATACAGTAACTAAATCTGACCAGCCACCATAGAGCAAGTTACATTGATCGAGCAATCAACCACTCCCACGAGTTTAATATTATAATTAATTTAATTTTTCAGGTTAATATTATTATTACTCCTTTATGTGTTGTTGGTATAGTGTTATGTAAATAGACAGTATAGGTAAATTTAGAAATACAGCAGGGTACTTGTTTTCGTTTTCTTCCAAATGTGGGCACGCATCTGCTAAATTTAAACTTTGAAGTATATTGCTACTAATGAACCGGTTAAACCGTTAAGTACGTTAATTAATTCCGTCAGTTACTCCAGTGAGTCCAGTTATTCGATCCAGTTATTTATTCAATTAATTGACTAGCTAAGTATAACATATATAGTATATAAGTACTAAATATACCAATTAGTAATCTGAAATGTAAACAAATGACGTCTATAGGATAAAATGTAACATAAAATCGAATTAAATTTTATTTCGGAAAAACTGTCATCCCGCGCGCCGCACGTCCGGGGCTTGTGCAGGCTGCCGCATTAATTGAATGCAGTGCGGCTGTGTCCCTGCATCCCTAAAATTCGGGAGCTAAAAATAGATTATATATATTTTTAATTTTTTTTGTTCATCATGTGAAAAAAAAGAAATACGTAATAATTTGATCATTACAGTGTATTACTTGAATGTTGCAATTAATTAATTTAATGACTGCCCTCAGAATTCAAGAAATGATATAAAAAGAGGTGTCCCCACTCTTATTTACAATATTCTTCTCCAATTCATTTTTATATTCCATTCAATTATCAATCAATAATAATTATCAATCTATCACTCGCTCACATATAAAATGAAATTCACTTTATCTTTAATTACTTTAGCTCAAATCACTTACACTTTAGCTGAATCCATTACTTTAGCTGTTGAATCTGACAACTCTGCTGTTTCTGGTAAATTCTTATCAAGTACCCATGAAGGTGCAGGTATTAACTATTTCTTACTTGGTGCTAGTGGTCAATCTTTAGAATATGATGGTTCTTCAACTATTAGTTCAACTCAAATTGGTTATGAACAAGATTTCTCTGTTGATTCCGGTTATGTTCAATTAACTGTTGCTGGTTCTTCTGGTGAAACTTATACTTTCTCTGATGATGGTACTTTACAATACAATGGTTCTGAAGATGGTTTCTATGCTTGTAAGAATGTTAATGATCCATATAGATATTCCACATCAACCTATGAAGTCATGTATGGTGATTCTGCTCCAAATGATTCTTGTATTTCTATTAAAATAGTTAAATCTGGTTCTTCTTCATCTGCTTCATCTTCTGCTGCTGATTCTACTACATCTTCATCTCAAGCTATCACTACACCATATACACACCAATACTCTAATACAACTACTTTTGATACTACTACTAGAGATTCTACTGAAACAGAAACAGTTACATGTACTAAAGATGCCTGTACTGCTTCTTCTTCTACTTTTGATATTACTACTTATGAAGGTGCTGCTAATATTCAAAACCCTGCTGCTGGTATTGTTGCCTTTGGTGTTGCCGTTGCTGCTCTTGTTTTATGATTTCATACAATACAATATTAATATTTCATTATTATTCATTTAATTAATAGTTTAAATTATGTTTTGTTGATTAACAAATTTAAATTAATCTTTATTTTTTCTTCTTTCGTCTTTTTTTAACTTGCACTATAATTGCTATAATTTAATTACTGTATACTTCTCTTCATTTTTTAAAGCTTTCATATATTTTCTTAATATTAATGCATCAATATACCAATCTGAATATAACAAAAAGTATTTGTAACTTACTATAAATTAAATTCGGTATAACTCAAAAAATAATTGTACCGCGTATAAAAATCAAAACGCGTCTTAAAAAACAACGTTAACTCTTTCTTCTTCAACAACTAATCGGTATCAAATCATATGATCCATCAAATTAGTCAAATATAGAAATGTCACAGTCAGATCAACTAGAGGAACAAACACAAACAGAAACAGAAACAGAAATAGAACAACTTTCAGAAAGGGATAAATTATTAACATTAGAATTAGAATCATTAATTCAATTAACAGATTCAATTAATAATACAACAAATTCAATTAAAAATACAAAAAATCAATTAAAAACTTTTCAAAATACAGTTAATACATCAGATCATTTAATTGATATTTGGATGAAATTATCATCACAAAATAAACATGTTTATGATTTAATTTCAAATAATGATGAAATTCAATGGAATGGTCCACATGAATTAGTTCAAGATTTAGATGATAAATTAATTGAATATGATGAATTAGAAAAAAAATATCAAAGTTTAGTTAAAGAATCTGAAAGTTGGAGGAAATAAATTAAGTGTGAAGTTGTCCTTATATGGCGCCATTTGTGTTTTTCAATTATTGGTATTCCTGGTTCTGATTAGCAGATGTTTACTAAGTGTTTGATATTATTTACAGTGTTTATGTTGCAGATATAAGCTATTGAATCTATTGTTAGAGAACTAAAAAGTTGAAGAAATTATGCAAAATTGATTGATTTTTGCTAATTATTCATCAGATAATAATAATGAGTTTGCTTACAACTATTATGTCAAATATGTATATAGCATCATTTTCTTGATATCTAATTTATATTCCATTCTTGCTGTTGTTTTTGTAGTTTTATTAATTAATGATCATTTTTCATATTTTTGTGATTTATCACATAATTTATTACGTAAAAAATGAGGAGTAAAAAATAAAAAATAAAAAAACGAAATTGTAAACAAACACGTTCAACTACTACTTTCACTTCAATTCCCAAGTTCTCAACCCCAACTGAAAAGAATTCAAGGTGCTCATTACTAGGAGATTCATCTTATGATATGTCCTTGAGCTTGAAAAGACAAAAGTTGAACCCCCCGCTAACTGACGTTGATAATGATGATAAGATAGCAATTAATACTTTTACTAAAGTTGTTTTGAACCTTCCTTATGAATTATCATCTGAAATTTTCAAAATTGCTTTAGTTTGCTCATTTTATACGGTTTCTAAGGTTTTTGAATTTGTGAATGAAGAATATTCAACATTTATAAAGAATCCAAATACTCCTAATTTATTTAATGATTTATTAAGATCAATTATTTCAGAATCAGAATTATATATTGGACGTTCAAATATCAGATTTACATTTGAATCAAATAAGGAATCTTCAAATAAAGAAAAATTGTTTCCAATGCCAATTCGTTTAATAAAATTTATTGATTTCACTAGATTTGTAAACTATTTGCAAGTTTTAAAAATAAAAGTTAAATTTATTTCATTAGAATTATATCCAAAATTAACACTTACAAGTGAATTATTATATCTAGTTCATAAAGGGTGCATCAAATTACAACTTTACGGTGAACCTACTAAAACATTACTTTCCCATATTATTAAAAACTCCTGTGATGCTAAAATAGATCTGGTGATTAAACCAACACTTTCATTCTTCACAAAACTTGTTTCTATTGGCCAATTATATCATTTAAATTTATCAATTATAAGCCACGAAGATGAAGATTACTTTTCTAAAGTGGAATCATACTTAAGAACTTGGATTGATTCACCTTGCAATTTCTCTGGTAAGAAAAAGTTAACGATTGGTATTTTTCCAATAGATGATAGTTCATTTAATCCTTCATTATTAGATTCTTTGATTTCATTCATTAAAGACAAAACATCATTAATAGATTTGGAAATAAAATTTAATGGCCCATTAGGGTTGATCGAAGGTAGTTCTGAATTATGGCCATTTATAAAAGCTTTTATTTTTGAAGATAAACTTAATAACGAAACAATTGAATTTATAAATACAAAATTATTGGCTTTAAGAGAATTGATTATTGATTCTTCAATCCAGGGTAAGTTTTATTTGAACAATAAGTCTATTAAAACTATTATCTTAAAATCACATATTCTAGAATCGAGTTATATATGTGTCAAGGGTATACCAAATTTAAGAACATTAGAAGATGAGCCTCATCTTACTAAATCATCAGAAGCTATTCATAATATAGGAAATTGTAAATTATTGAGAAATTTAAATTATGGCTTTTGGCGAGAATCACCTCATGTATTACCAAAACGTTTAATAAAGCTAACTTTACGTCTTGATATTGATCTTATGTCAGAGAATATACCATATGTTAATAATTTTCAAAAGCTTTTGAAATTAAAATCACTTGAATTAAAACTTTGTTTTTCTAAACATCAAGAAACGGTCAATGGTTGTCAAATCTTCAAGATTCTTCATAATATTTTCAATAGATTACCTACAAGCTTAATTAAGTTTCATTTGTATTTAAACTTCATGAAAAAAATTACAGATACTAGTTTATTCATTCATGAATTATCATTTCTTAAATTTCAGAATCTTAAAGAATTAGCAATTACTTCAGATTTAATACCAGATATGGATATTGGGAGTGTAGCAGAATCATCCATAATAGTACCAATAATCAATCTAAGTCAGTTCCCTTCATCTATTGAATCATTAACTTTGGATATTGGATTTGAATGGATTACTGGTGATCTACCTAAAAACTTAGTTGAATTATCATTAGATTTACAACATGTCAGACCATCAATTTCTCAATCAATTTTAGAAAATGCAATTTATAATAATAAAAGCAAAATAATAATATTTAAAGTATTTTTATCACCTCATGATCAAATTGATTTAAGCAATTTAAATAAGAATTTAATTCCATCATTAAATATACTGGATTTAGAATTTACTTCAAGAGGTTATTGTATTAATAATAAATTCATTAATATCGAAGATGATCCTGTTGTTGAATTACCTCCAAGTTGGCCTTCAAATTTGCATATTTTAAATTTAAATAATAAAATTGCTCGTCATGTTGTTCAACATCATATCTCTGAACATGGAAATGGATATATCAAATCTTTGAGTGATTCGTCAGATGATGATAATGAGGAGGATGAGGAAGAAGATGTTTTTGATAGTGATTCCGGAGACGATGATGAAGAAGGGGAGGACATTCCAACAGAAGAGGCAGATAGTGAAGACCCCGATGATACAGAAATGGATGATACAGAGTACAATGTTACAAACAACACAAATGTCGAAGAAGGAGAAGAAGATGTTGATGATGACGATGAAGATGCTGATGTGGACGGAGAAGAAGAAGATGAGGATGATGATGATTATAGAATTCCTATCACGTTAATTACTCCAAATAAAATCCAAGGAAATGATGATTTTAGAAGAATGAATATTAATCTTAATTCTTGTGAACAAGATGGGTTTCGTGTACAGTTAGTTTAACTTAGTTATTTGCATTTATGGTTCTTATTACTCTTATTCAAATTCAATATGTATAATAGTGTACTTTTTTATACAATAAAATAAATAGATATCTCCAAACACAAAAAAGAACTCAGAATCCCGGTGGGAACTCGATAGTATAATACTGATTAAACAAACTCAGAAGTCTGTAGAATTCATTACGTGATTCCTTCAACCAATTGTATTTTATTTCATGTTCTGGCATAACACAGAATTGAGTTATTGGGCCTATCAAATTTTCAACACTATATCTCTCATGTTCAAAATCTCTTTTCATTAAGAAATTTATCTCATCCCAATAGTTTGTTGTGCCAAATTCTCTATACATCCTCTCTTCTTTTCCTTCATCATAAATTCTAATTTTCTTCAAACTTTTTGGGAATGGTGATCCCACAAAGTTTGCTTGAATGAATATATAACCAGCAATTAATAAGCATAATTTGAAAAACCGAGTTCTGGGTGCTTCAAGATCAGGATGATGATTTTTTGAAAAGGAATTGTCCTTAGGCAAGACTGCCAATCTTATAAAGCCTTTTAAGTTTTCCATTCTGTAATATACCCTGGTTGGATCAGCTAAAGGCATTCTCAATTCAACTTCAAGTAATATGTTTAAAGCACTCAAACGAAAAAATTCATCTCTTTGTTCAAATAAAATTGGAAATCTTAGTTTGAATTCTTCTGGAGTCATTAAACATGTTTTGCACAGATGTTCTCTAAAATATGGATCATACCAATGTATAAATCTTCTAATAGCATATTCTTCTTCGGTTACAATATAGGATGGTATAAATAAACTTCAGTAAGTTCACTTGATGTTGGAGGAGAATAACATGGTGGTTTATTGTTACCAGCAGGTTGATTTGACATGATTCTCGGATATTTTGCAATATTATTAAGAATTTAAATATAACTTCTGACCAATAATAGTTTAAATATATGTACAAAGAAAGTTTTCTGGTGGAAATACACAATTAAATTATTGCTCCCATCCCATGGCTCCCGTATTAGTCCGAGGCTCCAGAGTCCATACTTTATTTCGAATCAATTTTCGATCATTACTGAAGATTTTCCAAATCCTGTGAGGAAATAATTAATAGTCAGTTCAAGTTATTAAAAATATATTTATAGATTCATTAAAGTGATCGGAATCAAGCCAGATTGATATAGCTTGATTAGCTAAAAGTTGCTTCGGAAAAGAGACATAAAGAAAAGACCCTGATCAAACAGTTATAAATAAGAAAATTAAAATAATAATGACAACAATTAAGTAGAACAAATATAAATCAAATATTTCTTTACACACCATACTTCATCCTTAGGATTTCACCATCAAATTGATCTAATTCACTGATTAAACTATTCCAATTAGCTTCTCCTAATCCTGATTTAAATCCATTCAATAACAAATGAAACAATCCAGCTAAATTCTCACTTGGGTTTTCATAATATGCAATACAATCAATAAAACTTTTTAATCCTAATTTTCCTTGTAAATCAGTTGGATCCAAAACATTCGGATTTGCTGTAATTATTTTACACATACCTTCAAAAGCTGTCTCCTTTTCATCATTTTCTTCTAAATATTTCATATATGAACACCAAGTTGGCATAGTTTGAATTACAAATGGTCCCATATCTTGTGAATTATTAAGACCCAATCTACCTATCGTAATTGATGTATTCTCTAAAACTGTTCCATCCATATCCGATGTACTTAATAATAATGGATTTAAAATAGTCATAAAGTTAGATAAATATTGTTTAAATTGTTCATTTGATAATCTGATTGAAATTTCACCTAATGCCCAAACTGAATTATTACATGCTGCAGTTGATGTAAATGTTCTATTGTTAATCTCATTTCCTATACAAACCATGATTTGATGTAAATTAGGTAACACTATTGGTTCCAATAAATAAATACATAGATCACCCAATAAAGCATATGCACTTTGTCTAACATCATCATTTGTATCATCAAAACATAATAATAATAAAGAAATTAATGAAGTATTTGGAGAATCATGTTGTCGAATTAAATCTCCTGAATATGATTTTAAACCTTGAACTATACCATCAATTAAATCAATTGATGTAACAATGAAATCTTTTTCAGGTGCATCAAAATTTGAATTTTCTGTACATAAGTTACCAATTTCAATACAATAAGTTAAAATTCTGATAGCTCTTTCATAAACTGGTAATGCGTAAGGAGCAAATGATTCACCTAATGATGCGGCAACAGATGACATACATTCTAATAATGGCCACAGATCTTTATCATCATCTTCTAATAATTGCCATTTACCAATTAATGGAGGTAATAAAGTTTCAATGTAACTTTCTTTATATTTCAATTGATCACCGACTTTTTCAGCAAATGTTTGAACTGTATCATATAAAATAATTAAATTTTTTCTTTGATATTTAGCAAAATATAATTGGAAATGGTTTAATAAAGGTTCAATAAATTGTGATAATAATTCAGGTTCAGCAGAATCAATAAAATCAGCTAATGCAGAACATGCACTTTCCTGGACAACTTTTTTAGTATCTAAAGCACAATCCATAATTGATTGAAAAGTTGGTTGAAAATAACTTGAACATGATCCATTAGTTGAAGCTTCATCACAAACCCATTTTGAATATCTACCTAATGTCCAACATGCAATTTGTCTAACTCTTGGTTGATCATCTTTTAATCTTTGAACTAAAAATGGAATTAAATTAGGTAAACTACTTGATGCTTGTTCTAAACAACCTTCTGCAATTGCACCCATTGCTAAAATAGCTGCTTCTCTAATTGGCCATTCTGTAGACGTTATACGTTCTTGTATTATAGGTAATGCAATTTCAGAAACTTTCGTAGGAAGGTTAGAAGCTAATAAATCAATTGTAGCAGCTGAACATTTTCTTAAAGTCCAATCAAATGAATCATCACTATCATCATCGTCATCATCGTCTTCATCATCAGTATCATTATCTTCTTGGTTTCTGGGCGTTCCACCATTTGCTTCTTGATTATTATTATTATTGTTGTTGTTGTTGTTGTTTGATTTTAATTTATGTGCATCTTTACCTTTTGCCATTTGAGGTTTAATATCTTCATCTTTATCAGCAACATCTTCATTATCTTTTTCATCTTGATTTTCCATCATAAAGACATCCATTTCATTGAAAACCATTTTTTCTAACAATACAGGTAACATTAAGTTTAATTTAGGTATTATTATATCATCAGGTAAATCATTAGTTGCTAAACCTAATAAAAATTCACAAGCTTCTAATGAAACATTTTCATCTTCATCTTTCATTGAATGAACGCAATAATTAATAACACCATCTATATGTGGCATTAATTTATCTTTTCTTGCATCTAAAATATTTGAAAATGCTGTACAAACTTTAGTTCTAACACCTGGTGATTCATCAGTGGCCAATTCAAATAATCTTAACATAAATTCATCTAAATGAATTAAAATTGATTGAGTTTTAATTAAAATAAATTGATTAATACAAGTAATTGAATATTCTCTAATTTTTGAGTTTGTAGATTGTGTTAATTCAATAAATCTAGGAACCATAAAATTTAATGGTCGTTCACCATTATATTCTCTATCTAAAATTCTTGATGAATCCTCACAAATTTTAGCTAAACAACTCATTGCACCTTCTTGTGATTCTAATGTACCTGCTACACCTGATGCTAATTCCATTAAATTTGGTAAAATATTTGACCATTGATTAACACCTAAAATTGAAAATAATGTTGTAATAACATTACCTGTAATATTTCTCACTAAATTATTTAAATCTAATAAACCTTTAGGTAAATCATTTAATAAATGATTCTTTAATTCAGGTGATTTTAATCTCCATGATTTAATTAAATCATTTTTCATAATTAATCCAGCACTTGCTCTAACTTGTGGTTCTAATTGTTGACCTTGAATTAATATATGTAATAAATAATTATCAAAATCAATTTCCTTTTTAGCTTCTTCTAATGCAGATGTAGCCTGAAGTCTAACTTGTGAATTACTAGCTAAGGTTCCTGATAAAATCAAAACAAGTTGATCTAAAGCTTGTGGATTTGGAGTCCATGAAGTCATATTTTATTATCTCTATTTTTTTTATGTTTTTTGCTTTTTTAATGCTATTTTTGATATTTTACTTAGAAAATAAGAAGTACTTTTTAATCAGATAAAACTCAAATTGGTAGAAGTGATGGTTGTGTAGAAAAAATCTGGAAAAAAATGGAAACTTCTAGTTAAAAGTTAAGAATTCAGCCCTATAACTCTCCAAATCTTGATCACTCACATAAATTTTTTTTTTTTGAAAAAAAAGTTAGCGTGCGGCGCGACACGTGATCACGCTCAGAAATTACGTATTTTATTACGTAATAAATGGTAAAAAAAATACTTAAAAAACATATAATTTTTATATTATAATGCATAAATCATCAAAAATAATCTAAAAAGGAATAAGAAAAGTAAAATAGGGGCAAAGAAAAAATGTAATAATAATAAGAAGAATAAGAATAACTAATAATAATATGCTAAAAAATTAAAATTGGCAAAAAATTGCAAAAAAAGCAAAGATGATATGAAAGAACAAAAAAATATAGTGAGATATCAAAAAAATATAATCGATTGAAATATATTGAAGTAATAATTCCATCAGATAAAAAAAAACGTCCAAAGAAATTGTTTGTATTGAACGTAACCCAAAAAGATAGAATGATGAATAATAATTATGAGAGTTGATTATTATAGTTGAGTAAAGAAGTTGTAGTAATTAAAGAAAAGCAAGATAACCATGTGACCAAATAAAGGAAATTGTACAAACAGTTTTATTTTTTTTTTTGAATTCAAATTAAAAAACAATGATATTCAAAACAGTCAAAAACAAAACCAGAAACACCATAAACAAAGACAAAAGCAAGACAAAACAAAACAACAGAATATCATTATCCAACAATATAATTATTTAATAATTGTTCTAACTCATTTAATTGATCAAATAATGGATTAAAAACTTCTTTAGTAACAGGGTGTAGTTTATTAACATCAATAGTTGAATCAGATCTACTTCTTAAATCGTTCTTATTATTCATACTACCAAGTGATGAAGTAGTTGAAACACTTGAATTTGAAAATCCATTTAATTTATCAACTGTACAACTTACACTTCTTTTATCAATATTATTACTTCTCTGTTTTGGTAAAATCATTGGTTGAAATTCTTGCTTTTGTTGTTGTTGTTGCTGTTGTATTGAATTTGTAGTTATCGTAGATGATGTTGTACTTATTGTACGAATACTATCAATTTCTTTATTAGTATTATTAGTTATATTAATTAAATCGCCAGGCAATGATTCAGAAGTAGTTTGAATTGAACTACTTAAATTATGATTATAACTAGCAGTTGAAGAAGTAAATGATGTATTATTATCTGAGTTTGAAGATTTTGAATTTGTTGAAGACGATGAATAAGGTGGCGATGTACTTGATGATGTTGTAGATAATGCTGAATCCGTAGATATATTACTTTCCCTTGATTGTTGTTGTTGATGATGCGGTTGCATTACTTGTTGTTGTTGTTGATGATGCGGTTGCATTACTTGTTGTTGTTGTGGTAGTTTCTGACCTATTTGTTTTGGTGATGGCGTCGTTTCTCTACGCCATGGATTTGTCGATGAAGACGTCGAAGAAGATGATGAATGTGATGAATGAGTATTAGTGGAATATAATATATTTTGTCTCGCAGAAGTTTGTAAAATATCATTCATTTTGTTAGATGATGACGAAGATGGTTCAGGAGTTTGAAATGGTGATTGGTTTTTTTGATATATTGATTTATGTTGTTGTTCTTGATTATTTAACATATCAACGCTTGAATTTTTAGAATTATTTTCTTTAGCATCATGAAATAATTGTTCAGAATCATTACTAAAACTATTATCATCATGATCAAAATCAGAAGAATCACTATTTAATAAATCATTTAAAACTTGTAAACTATCACTATTTGCATTAACTTTACTTTTATGATGAGAAGAATATGAAGTATGTGGTTTTTGAAAATCTTGAAATTCACCATTTGATATAATTCTACTATTATGTTTTTCTTTTGGTTCAGGTATCGTTGAAGTTATAGCAGTTTCATCATCATCATCATCTGTATCATCTTCTAATGTTGTATTACCACTTAAATCTTGACTTGAAGTTTTATGTTCTAAAAATTTTGCTCTACTTTGACCAAAGCTTAAAGTTCTAAAAGGCTTAACTACATTCTTTGAAACATCATCCTCTTCGTCTTCTTCTTCAATTGCATCATCATCATAATCTTCTGAAGTTGAAGGAGAGTAAGTACCAATTGAATCATTAGTTGCCATAAAAGTAGCAATTGGTTTACCAAATTTTCCATTACTTTCTTGAAAACTATTTGGAGTTTTAACAGAATCATCAGAAGAAGCATTTGTTGCAGAGGAACCATTATGATGATTCATTAAAATTATAGCATCTTCATCATTAAAAACTGCATTATATTCATCTAAATTATGAATCATAAAATTTTTATTACTTGCTCTT
Organism: Ambrosiozyma kamigamensis; assembly: GCA_030572235.1. NCBI lineage: Eukaryota > Fungi > Ascomycota > Pichiomycetes > Pichiales > Pichiaceae > Ambrosiozyma > Ambrosiozyma kamigamensis. The sequence goes on along the minus strand of JAJLZM010000236.1, from coordinate 20,891 downwards.
GATTTATTAACAATTATTTGTTGTGGATCATCATCATTAGTTTCACTAACAACTTCAGATCTATTATCTTCTTCTATATCTTGTAATGTTGCTTCAGGAACAAAAGTAACTGATTTTTTAATTGAAGATTTTGATCTTTTTAATGAAGATTTTCTACCTAATAAAGATAATTCAGATGTTGAAGTTTCATTGTTTTCAAGTCCATTTGAAACTGAAGAATTTGTTGAATCAAGTTTACTTTTTTCAACTAAAGTTAAATTTGATATTGTTCTATTATTGCTATATTTTCTTTGTGAATTTAAATGAAATAATCTCAAATCATCTTGAGATAATAAAGTATTTGTTAATGTGTCATCATTCTTTTCAATAACTTCATTTTTCCAACAATTTAATCTAGCTAATCTTTCTTCATAAGTTTCTAATATTTCAGCAGGTGCAAAACCAACAACTTCATCAGATATTCTTTTAACTAACCACCAATAAGCATCAGTATCATTTAATAAGAAAACTGAATCATCTTTTGATAATTCTAAATGAGAAGGATCAGGTCCATTGAAATCATAAAGAGCATATAGTTTATTTGGATCTAATTCTCTAGGTGGGGAAGATGGAGGTGAAGGCAGCATACCATTTAAATAATCATTTAATTTCTCATCATCAAAATAATCATCATCATCATCATCTAAATTTAAAAATGGTTCAGGACCATCTATTTGAGGTAACTGTGATTTAGGAGGAGCATTATTATTATTATTATTATTAGTCGTTGTTGTCGTCGTTGTTGCTGTTGACTTTATAATATCATTAAAATCCATTGTCTTTAAATTCATATTTGATAAATTATTTGTAATTTTTTTAGATTCATCTTTATAAATTGGATCAATAATAGTTGAACTAGCTTGAGAAGATGAAGAAGATAATTCGTCTAGTTTAGTTGTATTATTAGTAGCTACAGGTTTAAAAAAATCCATTGAATTTAAATTATATTGATAATTTTGATCGTCTGAATCTAAAGTTAAATCTTTTCTAGTAAACTGTTTTCTTTTTCGTGATGCCAGTATTGCATCCAAATCAGTTGGAGGGTTATTCATTTGTTTTTATATATATGTGGCTTACGTCTTGTATTATTGCTGTTCTTCTATGTATTTATAATAATGGGGAAGTAAGGTGATGAATAAATAAACGAATAAAGTTGTTTGTGTTGTAAACTAGTTCAAAAAAATTTAGTGGTGAGAGCAATTTTCAAGATCAAAATCGATTAATAATAAAAATAAACACAACAGTTGCTGTAGAATGACTTTAAAAGAGGTATGAGAGGGATATATCGTGTAATATGGTATATATCTCTGTTATAAGGTATATAAGCTTGTAAAAATTTGAGTTATTTGAAACTTGAAAAAAAGGTCAACAAAAATGAAATTCAGGAAGGGGGACCCAGACGTGTTTTTCAGTGAAATCAGAGAGGGATAGTGGGTGCCAGAAGAGTGAAGAGAGCAGCCTGTGTGAGTGGTTCAGAGAGAGTACAGCTGTAGTACACTTTAGAGGACGACACGGTGAGCTTGTGGCGTTGTTGGTTGTTGATTCCTTGTTCTTGTTCTTGTTCTTGTTTTGTGCCCTTTTAATTAGTGTTTTCAAGAGAAACGGACCACGCGTCGATTTCTAAAAAAGCGACGACGATCGACGCGCAATTTTTATTAAGGCGGTGCAGGGAAGCGAGCGGCTTTTTCGAAAATCAGGTCCAGGAACAAGAACATTTTTATTTTTATTTCCTATTTTTACTCATTTACACTACAGAAACAGAAAAAACGTCTATTTAATCAGAAACATGGGTGATAATCTTACCGTTTGGCTTGTTTCCACCAAATAATTTGGCCCAGTTGGATGGAATATTCTTGAACTGGTCACCAGATCCTTCTAAAATAGTGCATGTCTTACCTTCTTCAAATGTTAATTTACCTTGAAGATAATTTCCAGCCAAAGTTTTAATTGCAGTTTCAAATTTACTAGCATAATCTAAAACAATAAATCCTCTAACATTTAATCTTCTAGTAATAATAATTGGCCAATTCTTAATAATTGATTTAGATTTATCATTATATCCTGCAATAGCACCACATGCAATAATTTTACCATTAGTTGCCATAACACCTAATAATTCATCTAATTGTTGACCACCAACATTATCCCATAATAAACTACATCCATCTTTACCAACTTCATCATGCAAATTCTTAATAAATTCAGGATCAGTTGAATTTAAACATTTATCTGCACCTAAACCTTCAACAACTTTACATTTTTCAATTGATGATGTAATACCAATAACTTTTTTAACATTATATTGTTTTTTTAATAATTGAATAACTATATTACCTGTTGCACCTGATGCTGCATTAACTATAGCTATATCAGTTGATTGAATTTCAAATAATTCACTTAATCCAAGATATGCTGTAATTGATGTTAAACCAAATAATGAAACATAGTAATATAATGGTAATTTAGGATCAATTTTAATAATTCTAGTTTCTTCAGGATTAATAATTGTATATTCACTCCATGTAGTTAAAATACTAAGAATTTCACCTTCTTTATAATCATTAACATTTGAACCAACTTTAATAATTCTACTTAAACCACTTGATTTAACTGGATCATTTGGTAAAGTTGGTTTTAAATATAATCTTGATGGGTCTTGATTCTTTTGAATCCAACCTCTTTGTGTTGGATCATGAGATAAATATAAATTCTTAATTAAGATTTCATTTGGTTTTAATGAATTAATATCAATTTTATTATTAATCAAATCAAATGTTGAAGTAGCTGAATTATAATCTAAATCTAAGTCAGTTTCAGGTGCATTTTTCAAAATGATTGTTTGGTTATCTAGTTCAGACATCTTAGTAGATTAAATTGATTAATTGTATCAAATCAAAGACAATTGATTGAAGAAATAGAGAGAGAAAGAACCACCTGGTTGTTGTGTTGAACTCCTCTCATCCATATCCGCGGAAGTCAAAGCAGCATTTAAATTAACAGAGGACTAAAGTCTAAAGACAACACCATATACCAATTGATTCTTCTTCTGAGTCTTCAATTATTCTGGTATTTCAATCATCTCAGTTCAATGTTAAACACTCATGCTTCAATTCATTTAGAACCATTGCAATCAGTTCTCTAAACAATTGTAGAACTTTTGAACTGAACTCATATAGTTAGTTTAAACTCAATTTGAAAAATGGTTGCTCTTTTGAGAAGTTAATACTATAGATTCGAAATTGAAAAAATATAATAGTTTAACAAGTAACAAACAAATTCCACAGTCTTTGACCAATTCATAATTTTAGGAACTCTCAAATTTCAAATGAGTTCAGTTACTTCAGTTCCAGAAATATTGTAAAATGTCTCTAGTTATCTATGGTTGTCTTATGTCATTATTTGACAGTAAAATGAGCTCTTATATCTAGGAACAAGTAAAGAAAAAGGTATATAAACAGTATTGTTACAGCATTAATTTTTATAGCTGGCTGCTTTAATTATTGAGTCTTTTATTTAGTCAATTTGCATTTCCTGCCCACATTTCTCTCTCTCTGCATGCACAACAATATAGCTTCCGATCCAAGTATATATATAGCGGAAAACTACTATATAATAATTAAAAACACAGTATAGAACTTTATTCATATAAAACAAGGTTAGAAAATAATAACAAAAAGGAAAATGAAAAAGAGATGTATAATAATTAATGAAGAAAAAAAATATGCTAAAAGTAAAATAATAAAAACAATAAAAACAATAATATAAAAACAACAAAACAAAAAATGAATAATTCTTTTTTAAAAACCAAATTTAATTAATAATAATTTAAAATAAATAAAAACGAGTAACGACTAACTTATAGTATGATTCATATCAATCAAATCAACTTTTGACCCTCTCAGAGTATTATTATCATCACCATACCATGTATCATCAAATAAACCAGGATTATAAACTGTTGGAATGGTATATCTTTTATTATCATCAACTCCAATTCTTTCTCTTTCATATTCTCTCCATGTCATATGAACAATCTTTGATCCATCAAATTCACCATCTTTATTATCATGTGCTCCATTATCTCCACCTTCAGTTTTTCTTGTATCACCCCATGAAAAATCATCAAATTTCCAAAATGCATAAGCTGGTAAAACAAAATTCCAAACTGGTAATGATAATAAATAAATAAACATCCATAAAATATAACTTAATGAACTAATTGTAACTATAATTAATAATGCTGGTAATCCAAATATAATACCCATTAAAACTAATGACATAACTGGTGTTGGTTTTGAAACTATTGCAACAATTATAATATAAATTGTAAATGTAATTGATGCAGGTAAAACTAATGTACCAACTAATTCAATACTAATTAAAAATTGCATTGAAAAACAAAATGCACCACATAAATCTTTAACTAATGCTAATTCCATTAAATTATGAACTGTTGAATTAATCCAACGACGTCTTTGTGATAATAAAACTTTAAATTTATCAGGAACAACAGTTTTACATGCTGCTTTAGGAACAAAAACTTGTTGTCTAGTTGGAAAAGCTCTTAACATTAATGATGATAAATATCTATCTTCACCTAATAATAATAAATTCTTTTTATGTAATGAATCTAAAACATTCTCAGAATATTTATTAACAATATCAGAATTAGCTAGAATTGGAACCCATGTATTATAATCTTTTGGTGATTTAATTCTATACATTGAAAAACAACCTGGTAAACATGTAACTGATCCAAACACAGATTCAAATGATTTAGATTGATGATGTGAAATATAATATTCAAAAACTTGAATAGCTGTAACCCATGAATCTCTTTTATTTGAAATCTTAGTCTCACCACAAAGTCCCATAATTTCAGGATGCTTGACCATTTCAGCAACCATATGAGTTAAGCAATCTGGATAAACTAATGTATCTGCATCAACCATTAAAACAGTCTCATAGAAATGAGCCATAATACCAGTAACTTGCCAAATTGATTTTAACATTTCAAATTGTAACTCAGACATTCTTTCGTTATAAGTAATTGATTGTAAAAATCCCATTAAAATGATTTGTGAATCTCTTTTACCTCTATTACCAGGTTTAGAACTTGTTAATTCTTCTGGTGTACCACATTTAACAATTAATAAAACTGGAATCTTTTGTTGTTTATCAACTTCAACAGTTTCTGAATATTTATAAAAACCAGCATAAACTTTAGCCATATTATGTCTTTTGGAACCTTGTGCAACAGAAACATATGAATAAGGTTTAACTTGATCAGGATCAGTAACAAAATCAGACATTAATGAAAGACAAATATCAGGAGTTGATTTATCATTACCAGCACCAGTAATTAATCCATCACAAATAACAACAATTAATTTATGAGAGTTTGGATATTCAGTAGTTGCAATTGAATCCATTGTAGTTCTAATACCAGCTTCATCTTCAGAGTAACAAGTAACTAAACACATGGTATGAATTAAAGGATAATTAAAAGGTTCCCAATTGACTGGAGGACGAGGAATTACTTCAGTTGAAATTAAATCCGGTGATAATGTTTGAATATCATCATCATCAATATCTTGTGGAACTAAAGCAGGTGATTTGAATGGATTAGTTAAATCTAAATTGGATTGTGAAGGTAATAATGATTGACGTGAAGCCATCTTTGAATTAGTTCTAAAATGACCACCTAAACCTTTTTCACCATTAGTACCATTATTGGCTAATTTATAAGCTTCAACGGACATTGTAATATGTTTTGGATTATATGATAATTCTGTTTCATTGTTACTAGTTTTTTTAGTCAGTTGTTCATTAGGTCCAACAAATTCAGTCATATCACCTGCCCAAGTTAATCTAATACCTTTTCTTCTATTTTGCTTAGAATGATAATTTGCTCTTCTAGTTTCAGGAACAGTAGCTAATTTAACATTATTATTAGGATCATTAACCCATTCTTCAATCTTTTTATTTCTTTGATTCATTTCTTTAATTGGTGTATAAGAGGCACCTTGTTTTGGAGCAATGACCCATTTGAAATAACAAGCAACAAAAAATTTAAGTAAAACAATTGATAAAACAAAGACTAAAGAAACATATAAAACAATTGTTGCAGCAATACAACCAATTGTATTAGTATCAACACTACCAATTTTAATAGTTTCAACTAAACAATTAGCTGCTTGTCTTTCATTAGATGAAGTTAATAAGATTGAAATATCATGACCTTGCATAGATGCATCATTTTGTAATTTATCAAATAATTCAGGATATTCAATATCATCTGTTTGAAACCAATCAACTAAATCCATATCTAAAACATGACCATTATAAACAATTAAATTTCTTGAAGAATTAGCAATTTGATCCCATGTATAATAGATATCACCTGTAGCTTTTAATGAATAATAAGAATTTCTAGCTTTAGTTGATGTATGACATGCATAACCATCATAATATTCAGTTGTGAAATTTGGTGAAGTAGAACCATCAATAGATCTAATTTTACAAGGCATATACCAAGCTAAATCATCACCACTATAAGGAATTGAACAATTTGATCTTGGTTTAACTAAACCTTTACAATTACCATTAACATTCTGAAATAATAAACTTGCATCTTTTCCACCAGCATTAATTGGAGGAAATAAAATATTAGTACCAGCATCAATACCAGTTGCAGCAGGATGAACAGAATTAGATAAATCATAAGCTCTACCATTGATAACTAGATAACCTGTAGAAACATCAGTTGGTCCTATTTTATAAAGTTGTGCAGAACAAGCAGTTCTAGTAAAACCAAAAGTTAAGAATGCAATTATAGCGCCAATAAATAAAATAATAGCAATTAAACCCATTTTTTCTCTCCAAGCATATTGTCTTTCTTTTGAATCTAAACCAAATAATTTCAAAAGAGGAGAAGGTGCCCAAAATGTAACAGTATAACAAAATAATTTCCACCATGGGAAACCTTTATGATCTTCTTCTAAATCAATTCTTTTGGGAGGCAGAGATGAATAACCATGTTGTAAAATTTTCTTTTCAAATCTATTAGGATCATCACTATAAGAACTTAAAGTAAATGGATCTATAGGTTCATCATTATTTGTTGGATTCATAACTGGAGTTGATTCATTTTCACTTTCTTGAGTTGGTTCCAATCTATTTGAATTTAAATCATTTAAAGGTATCATATCATTATCTTTATAATTTGAAGTAGGAGGATAAGATCTACCTCTACTTAATGAAGAAGCAGAATTTGAACTTTTTGAATTAGGGTAACGTTTTGATCTTTCTCTTCTAATCAGTGATTTTTTTCTACCTATTGATTGACCAGATTCAGGATCGAATGAAGTATAACCATTATTGGAATTATTTGAAGAACCAGTTAAGGGACTAAACTGTTGATAACTCATAATGACAAAAGAGAATAAATGAAATGTAAATTATGTGGAAATGAATGATCGAATGTAAACAGTGTTTTTTTGAAATAAGCGGCAGAACAAAAACAGTAAAAGAGAACTTTTTAATAAATACTAATGAAAACGAATGAATGAAAATCAATGAATAGAATATGTAACTTCTATGATCTAGGTATATTGAAATGAATAGGGATGGAGTATTAGTGAATTGATGTGTTGTGGAGTGGGAATCAATGAAAATCTATAGATATGTGAAACAGGATATAATAGATCGATGAGTTTGTTTACTTTTGCTGTTTACACTTGAACGTGATCTATAAAGTAAAGTAAGCTAAGGGATGAACAGGAGTGATGTGAGTTGCAATGAGCAGAGGTGTGGGTGTTGTCTGGAAGGACAGATTAGTAGAAGAAGTTGTTGTTGTGGGAAGAAAAAGGCGAATGGCCAGTTGTTAAATGAAAACAAACCAATTTAGACTGTTCTGTTTTCTTGGGTGTTTTTCATGTTTTTCTCTTTCCTAGTTAAGGGTTCGAATTACATGATACAAGACATCAGCACTCTACAGTACTACTATACACTGCTCTACCACAACATCCGGCACTCTCACCCTTAACTTCCCTTCTCTTCTCCTGTTCCAGTACTTGATCTGCTTTGTTTACACTTTTGTAAATTTTTTTGATCCTGCTGCACGTGATAGTGTGTCACGTGCCGGCTAAGCCACTGCGCTTGCTGCGCCGCACCTTCCCAATTCGGCTTAATTGCGAGCACGAAACGCCAAAACACGAAAACTCGATATCTGAAACTTTTAACTAATTTTATCAGCTTTTTCCTACTACTTCTTCTTACTTTTTCCAACTCATTTCCACACAACAATGTCTGATAGAAGATCCCCAAGAAAGAGAGTGAACCAAGATGATCACTATGATTCAGATGATGAACCAAATCAACCTCAAACTCCAAGTAGAAGAAATTCTTCAGTTGCTTCAATAGCTTCATCTCCAGCTGGTCATTTGCCTTCTTCACCTGCTTTACCTCCGTTTGAACCAGATAATGAACAAGACGATGATGAAAGACGAATCTTAGATGAAGATGATGAACAAGAACGTTTAGAAGAAGAAAATGGTGTTGATTTAATTGATGATGATATGACTAGAGATTATGCTTCAAGACCTCAAGAAGATCATTATGATTCACAAGATATAGATGATGATGAATATGATTCTATGGATGCTGATCAAAGAAGAAATGTTGATAATTTATTAAATCAAAGAGATGATTTTAGAAGAGGTTTCAATAATAATTTAGATTTAGATGATGTTGATAATGATATGGCTAGAGATGAACATGATTTACCAATTCAAAGACGTAGAAGAAGACATAGATATGATGAAGATCCAGAAGATCTATTTGATGATGTTGATCCAACTAATGAAGAAATGCCTTTAGAAGATATAGGATTAGTTAAAGCTAATTCAATTTTAGAATGGATTACAATGACAAATGTTACTGCATCAATTGCAAGAGAATTAAAATCATTTTTATTAGAATATACTGATGATAAAGGTAGATCAGTTTATGGTTCTAGAGTTAAAGAATTAGGTGAATTGAATTCAGAATCTTTAGAAGTTTCTTATAATCATTTATTAGAATCAAAAGCAATTTTAGCATTATTTTTAACTACATGTCCTGATGAAATGTTAAAAATCTTTGATGTTGTTGCAATGGAAGCAATTGAATTACATTATTCTGAATATTCTCAAATTCATAATGAAATCCATGTTAGAATTTCAGATTTCCCAAATATTTTTAATTTAAGAGAATTAAGAGAATCAAATTTAAATTCTTTAGTTAGAATTACTGGTGTTGTTACTAGAAGAACTGGTGTTTTCCCACAATTAAAATATGTTAAATTTGATTGTTTAAAATGTGGTTATATATTAGGTCCTTATTTCCAAGATTCAAATCAAGAAGTTAGAGTTTCAATCTGTACTAATTGTCAATCAAGAGGTCCATTTAAATTAAATTCTGAAAAAACTTTATATAGAAATTATCAAAGAATTACATTACAAGAATCCCCAGGTTCTGTTCCAGCTGGTAGATTACCAAGACATAAAGAAGTTATATTATTATGGGATTTAGTTGATATGGCTAAACCTGGTGAAGAAATTGAAGTTACTGGTGTTTATAAAAATTCTTATGATGGTACATTAAATGCTAAAAATGGGTTCCCTGTCTTTGCAACTGTTATTGAAGCTAATTCAATTAAAAGAAGAGAAGGTGCAACTAGAGATACAGTTGATTCAACTTCAATTGATGGTGGTTTATCACCTTTCCAATGGACAGAAGATGAAGAAAAAGAAATCAGAAAATTATCAAGAGATAGAGGTATTATTGATAAAATTATTTCATCAATGGCTCCTTCAATTTATGGCCATAAAGATATTAAAACTGCAATTGCATGTTCATTATTTGGTGGTGTTCCAAAAGATGTTAATGGTAAACATTCAATTAGAGGTGATATTAATGTTTTATTATTAGGTGATCCAGGTACAGCAAAATCACAAATTTTAAAATATGTTGAAAAAACTGCACATAGAGCTGTTTTTGCAACTGGTCAAGGTGCATCTGCAGTTGGTTTAACTGCATCAGTTAGAAAAGATCCAGTTACAAAAGAATGGACATTAGAAGGTGGTGCATTGGTTTTAGCTGATAAAGGTGTTTGTATGATTGATGAATTTGATAAAATGAATGATCAAGATAGAACTTCTATTCATGAAGCAATGGAACAACAATCTATTTCAATTTCAAAAGCAGGTATTGTTACAACTTTACAAGCTAGATGTTCAATTGTTGCAGCAGCAAATCCAATTGGTGGTAGATATAATTCAACATTAAATTTACAACAAAATGTTAATTTAACTGAACCAATTTTATCAAGATTTGATATACTTTGTGTTGTTAAAGATTTAGTTAATCCAGAATCAGATGAAAGATTAGCATCATTCGTTATCGATTCACATATTAGATCACATCCATTAACCACAGATAATGATGAAAATAATGAAGATGATTCAATGATTGATGAAGACGAAGATAATGATGAATCACAATTATTGAATAATAAAAGAAAGAAAGCACAACAATTAAAAAAACAAAAAGAATCAGAAATTTCACCAATTCCACAAGATTTCTTAATTAAATATATTCATTATGCAAGATCAAGAATGCAACCTAAATTAAATCAAATGGATATGGATAAAGTTTCAAGAGTTTATGCAGATTTAAGAAAAGAATCAAATACAACAGGATCATTCCCAATTACAGTTAGACATTTAGAAAGTATTTTAAGAATTGCAGAAAGTTTTGCTAAAATGAGATTATCAGAATATGTTAGTTCAAATGATTTAGATAGAGCAATTAAAGTTACAATTGATAGTTTTGTTGGAGCACAAAAAGTTAGTGTTAAAAAACAATTACAAAGATCATTCATGAAATATACTTTACCATCTAGAAGACAACAACAAACTACATCTGCTTAATTCATTTTCATTTTATATATTGCTTTTCTGTTTTTAATACCAATACCTTTGTGCTTTTTATATGTATAGTTCTATTTTTTTTTTGTTAGTTTTGAGTATCATCGATCTCATTTTTCTTTACAGCTGGGTTTTTTTATATTAAATTAATTATTATTTTCTGTTCGTTTACTAATAAAGTTTAAAATGTGTCACTATAAGAAGTTAAAACAAAAACTTCAATCATTCAAGGGCCCAATTATGCCTATATTTAAGTATTTTTAAATTTAAATTTAGTTACATGCTGTACGTATTCAGAAGTTTAACGCCCGTTTTTTCGGCGCCAGAGGTTCCCGCATGTGCCCCCTTTTTTGGTAGCAGCAAGTAATGTAATGCATTCCTAATAAATTCCTATATAACCAGTGAATCCTGCTGTTCCATGTGCTCTGATTCTGATTCGGGTGGTTCATTATTCTTCATGTTATCTATTCAAACATGTCAACAACAATAACAAACACAGGGCATTTGATCGTTTTCATTCATGGACTATTTGGTTCTGCTTCCAATTTAAACATTGTTGAAAATGCATTACAGGAAACTTTAAAAAATACCGATGATGAAATTTTCACTTTAAAGCCAACAAGTTTTGCACATTTTAAAACTTTTGATGGTATTAAATCAATTGGTAATAAAATAATTAATGAAATTATAATTGAAATTCAAAGAATTAAATTAACAAAAAATATTAGGATTAATAAATTTTCAATGGTTGGTTATAGTTTAGGTGGTTTAATTTCAAGATATTGTATTGGTGAATTATATAAACTTGGCTTCTTTCAAATTATTAAACCAATGATTTTTTCAACTTTTGCAACTCCTCATCTTGGTGTTAAATTCTTTAATAATGAATTATTAAATTTTGCTTCTTCAAATTTATTAGGTCAAACTGGTAACGATTTATTTATTCATAAATCTAATATAGTATTAAAATTAGCTGATAAAAATGATATTTATTATAAAGGTTTAGAAAAATTTCAAAAAAGAATTATAATTGCAAATATTAAATATGATGAAATAGTTGCATTTTATACTGCTTATATCACTGATATTTCTCCATTTGAAAATTGGGATGATGTTGATGTTAAATTCCTTAATAATTTACCAAATGATAAAGAAGATAGTGACAAAATTATTGACTTTGAAAATAGTACAATACAACATTCATCATCAAAAGAATCAAAATTCCATAAAGAATATGAAATAGGTAGACATTTCTTCTTTGTTGGTTTATGTACAATATTAGGTCCAATTATATTTCCAGGTGCATTAATTATTGGCTTAATTGCAACAATTCTATCATATATTAGATTATTTTTCAGCTCAAGTATTGATAATAAATCCTCTTGGTTAAAAGTTTCTAATCTTTTAACAAATGATTCAAATTCACCTAAAACAAATGATGAAAATTCATTTAAATATAAATTAGATAATTTTTTTAATTTAACTGGAGAAATCATCGAATCAACTGTATTTTTACCAGTTGATTTAACATCAAATTTCTCAGATAACTTATATAAAAGACCTTCAACATCAGTTAATCCAATATCAAACCTAAAAACTAAAGTTAAAGATTCAAAAAAAATACCCTTAGATTCCAAAAGATTAGAAATGTGTAAAAATTTAAATGATTTAGAATGGATTAAAATTGCTTGTTTAATTACTTCAATGTCTTCACATGATACAATTATTGCTAGAAGAGGTTTTCAGAGAACTTCTGGTGGTGCTCCAGTTATTAAGTTTTGGGCAAATTTATTTAAAAATGGATTATTAGATTGTGAAAATGGTGAATAACAACTTTACTTTGTGTTACCTTTATAATTTTTTTATTTATTATGTTTTTTTTTTATTTGTACTATTATGCATTGCATTTTTAAACATATAAACTATTACAATATTATACATTAACTATCAATACAGTTTAGCAGAGTAGTAGCACTAGTAGTTGAACTTAACTAAACCATTAATTAAATCATTAGCCGACTCAAATAGTAGTTCAATTGGAAGATCATCCCGAAGTTGGGTAGTATAATACTGATCCAACAAGATCAGGAGTCTATAAAATTCATTACGTAAACTTTTCAACCAATTGTATTTTATTTCATGTTCTGGTTTAATACAAAACTGAGTTATTGGACCCATCATATTTTCAACACTAAATCTGTTTTCTTTAAAATCTGTTTTCATTTCAAAATTTATCTGATTCCAATAGATAGTTGTTCCAAATTCTTTATACATCATCTCTTCTTCTAATTCATCATAAACTTTGATTTTCTTTAAACTTTCTGGAAAAGGTGCCCCTACGCAATTACATTGAATAAATATGTAACCAGAAAACAACAAAGCTAATTTAAAGAAACGAGTCCTAGATGGTTCAAGATCAGGATGTTTTTTAGAAAAGGAATTATCCTTAGGTAATGCTGCTAATCTTAAAAAATCTTTTAAACTCCCAGTTTTGAAATATAAATAGTGGAAATCTAAAGTGAAAGTTGCATTCAACTGAGTTTCAAGTAATATCTCTAATACATTTAAACGAAAAAATTCATCTCTTTGTTCAAATAAAACTGGATATTTTATCTTGAATTCTTCTGGACTCATTAAACATGTCTCATACAGTTGATCTCTAAAATTTGAAGTAAAGTATGAATCATAGCAATTTAACAATCTAGTTAAAATACAATCTTCTTGTGTCAAACGATAAGGTGGTGGCGAATAAGAAGGTGGACTGCTATTATCTTCAATTTGATTTGATTGCATGATGGTTAGAGCTTTAATTGGATTAATGACAGTTGTTAGAATTTAGCTTTTAACTTGATAAGCAGCACAAATAGTATGGAATTAAGAACTTCCCAAATCAACAATTTATATAAGAATTGGCAGAAAAATATCCTGTTTTGCTAATCATAATTGAAGAAAAATATGTGATTTTGTCTTCTGATGGGACTACTGACAATGACGATGTTAATGAAATGTATGGAGAATTGAATTGAATTGAATTGAATTGTTTGATTCAGCTGAAGGATATGGTTATCTAAGAAGGAAAGCTGGTCAACAAGTTCAACAATTAATTTAGTTTAATTATTTGATTTTCGAGATTTCGAGAAATTAAATTTTGTTAGTTAAAATGTTATTTATTTTTATAGAGTGTTAGTTTAGTTTAACTGATACTGTTAATCAATCAGATAAGATGATTTATTTAGAGATACAAGTTTTGGTGGTGCTACTGCTGCAACAGATTCCGGTGGTGATGTTATTGAACCAAGTGAATTAAATACCGCTGTTGCCGGTTCACCAAGAACAACAACTACTGTTAATGTTAAAACAAATGAAAATAGTGTTATCGCAACTGATTCATTTAAAGATTCAAGTTTTGGAGATACAGTTGTTGATTTAGTTTCGGTGGTGGAGTTGTTAAAACAAGTTCTAATTGTGTGACTATAATGAAAGAAAAATTAGATACAGCTGTTGAAGAACAAATATTGATTTAAGTGCTAATGAATATTCAATTGCTGTACGTTGAAGCTATTGATGATTTGTTGTTCAGTTCAATTGATACTTTAAATTTAAATACTTCAAATTATGTTTAATTATGCTTAGTAAGTTAAAGTCCTCGGTTAGAGCTACTGCTAGTTGTTATTACTGTTAAAGTTGCTGATAGTGCTATATCAATTGATTCTATTAAATTAATGGCTCAAGATTAGGCTAGGAAGGATGGTGTACTAGTTAAAGTTGCAATCGTATATCAATTGATTTAGATAATTCAAATATTGCAAGTTATGGATATGTTAATAAAGCTAATGATTCAAATGATTCCACTGCAACTGAGAAATCGATATATGTTGTTGATTCAAATGTTTAAAAATTATGAAGAGCCTTTATAGGTACTATTTCAAATTTGGGTGGTGATTAAGATGAACCTATGGAAAGGGAATTCATTACCTATATCAAATGGAGATGTTATTATTGCTAATTACCATTGAAGAATATTTTAAGCTGCTGAAATTGTTAATTCATTTACAGTTGTTAGTAACTTGTTACCTCTTCATTGTTAAAGTAGTTTCTGCTAGTTCAACATGGAGAGGCTGTTAGAACTACTGAATATTATGTTACTATTATTGTGCTATTGTTGATGTTATTATGAGTCCATGTCTGTGTTTTATCAACTATGGTTAAATGTGAAAATGCTATTAGATTAAGTACTGATAGTGCTACTACTGTTTCTGTCATTGTTACTATTTTTATTATTGTTAATGTCATATCAACTAGAGATGTTGTTATTTCAACTACTTTTAGTTCAACTGATTCAGACTCTGGTTATGCGTATGTGGCCGATTCTAATGCTGATTCTAATGATGCTAATGATGGTACTAATGCTGATGCTCATACTGGAGCTGATATTGCTTTAGGTGGTGGAGATTCATGTAGAGATTCAGATAAATCTGTGAAATAAGAAGAATATTTTATAATACCGTTAAAAAAAGTGTGTAAAAAATGTGTTAAACTAATGTGTATAAAAATATATGAAGAATAAAAAGAACAATTAAGGAACAAACATGCACAAAATGTAAAGAAAAATAACAAAAACAAATTAAACAGAAAACCTCAAAAACCCAAACTCTCAAAATTAGTTACAACTGCAGTATTCATTAAATTTTTTCTCCAATGTTTTAGCATCAAGATAAATGAAAATTATTAACAAATTATTTATCAAATGAAAACATGTTATATTTTAATAATTAATCCAAGTGAATATATATAGTAGTATTATGAATCTTTAGAAGATTAGTTAACCTGTTGAATTATTTATATTCATTAAATTTTTTCTCCAATGTTTTAAAGAGTTATACTAGCATCAAGATAAATGAAAATTATTAACAAATTATTTATCAAATGAAAACATGTTATATATTTAATAATTAATCAAGTGAATATATATAGTAATATTATGAATCATTAGAAAATTAGTTAACCTGCTATTAAGTTTTGGGCAAATTTATTTAAAAATGAATTATTAGATTGTGAAAATGGTGAATAACAACTTTACTTTGTGTTACCTTTATAATTTTTTTATTTATTATGTTTTTTTTTTATTTGTACTATTATATGCATTGCATTTTTAAACATATAAACTATTACAATATTATACATTAACTATCAATACAGTTTACTCTGATTCACTAGCACTAGTAGTTGATGTGCACCGTCTTACTTAACTAAACAATTAATTAAACCATTAGCCGACTCAAATAGTAGTTCAACTGGAAGATCATCCGGAAGTTGGGTAGTTAATAAGTTCATAATCATACTGTAATCAAAGTTGTAAAACCAACACCACCTCAGTTATAGCTACCATATACTAATAACAGTGCTACCACACGGCTAAGCCAACAATAGCTAGCTTAATATCTCAGTCACCTAATGGACCTAAAGTTCCTAAACTAATATTAGCAGTATCACAATTGGTAAAGAAGATAAACCACCTTAATCATAAATACGTTATTTCACCATAACTTAACATACATTATGTTGTTTGTTGTTCATTGGCTTACTTCAATAAATGATTAACAGACTGAAATAATAGTTCATTTGGAAGATCATCCGGAAGTTGATTAGTATAATAATACTGCTCCAACAAGACCAGAATTCTATAAAATTCATTACGTAAATCTTTCAACCAATTATATTTTATTTTATGTTCTGGTATAATGCAAAATTGAATTATTGGACCCATCATATTTTCAACACTAAATCTGTTTTCTTTAAAATCTGTTTTCATCTCAAAATTTATCTGATTCCAATAAATAGTTGTTCCAAATTCTTTATACATCATTTCTTCTTCCAATTCATCATAAACTTTGATTTTCTTTAAGTTTTCTGGAAATGGTGCTCCAACACAATTAGATTGAATGAATATGTAGCCAGAAAACAACAAAGCTAATTTAAAAAAACGAATTCTGGATGGTTCAAGATCAGGATGTTGTCTGGAAAAGGAGTTATCATTAGGTAATGCTGCTAATCTTAAAAAATCTTTTAAACCCCCAGTTTTGAAATATAAATAGTGGAAATCTAGAGTGGAAGTTGCATTCAATTGAGTTTCAAGTAATATCTCTATTGCATTTAAACGAAAAAATTCATCTCTTTGTTCAAATAAAACTGGATATTTTATCTTGAATTCTTCTGGGCTCAATAAACATGTTTCATACAGTTGTTCTCTAAAATTCGAAGTAAAATATGAATCATAACAAAACAGTAATCTATTAAAAATACATCCTTCTTCTGTTAAATGATAAGATGGTGGTGAATAAAATGGTGGTGAATAAGATGGTGGTTTGCTATTATCTTTAATTTGATTTGATTGCATGATCGTTAGAGCTTTAATTGGATTAATGAAAGTTGTTAGAATTCAGCTTTTAGATTTTTAATGAACTCGAAAAGCAGCAAAAAAGAGTATGGTCTGTATGGATATTAAATTAAGAACTTCCAAATTATTTATATAGATTTATAGGCAGAAAAATATTCCGTTTAAAATATAACTCTAAGGGGAGCTTAATCTTTTTTCCCATTCTTTATACCTTCTCATTCTTTATTGAATATATCATATCAGAGTCAGACTATGCAAAAATTAGAATATTTTTGATGTAGTTGTAGAGTAAGTAGTATAAAATAGGTGGATATACTCAAAACATTTTTTCTAGCTTAGATAGGAAACCCAAGTGGCAAAAACACAAGAATCGTTTTCTTCATCTTCGTTTTGGTGTATATGTAATCTCTAGATCATAAGGAGCTCGACAATCTGATAATCATAATAAATGTAAAACTCTGTTGCAGGAAAGCACTGTTTATGATGATGGTTTAACGTAACAACATTTTTAGAATTTTTTACAGCGCTCCAATGGATAACATTTCATACTCCTACAGTATCAAGCCTTTACAGTATTTCCTACTAGAAATCATCCTAATAAATCATTTATTAGTTCAATGACCATGAAGCAACCATCAAATAGTACCACTACGTACTGCAGATGAATTAGATAGCCCTTACATTGAAATAGCATCGAAAAGAATAGTTAATGTGTCAACAGTTCAAAAAAATCGGGTAATTGTTTTCTTATTTTATAAATTATTTAAAGCTATTATAATTTATAAGTGCATTAGTTTTAGCTAATTCCCAAATATATAAAGAAAATAATCAAAATCAATTTCTAAAATATATTGATTATTTAATCAAATTCATTTTATCATTTAATGCTTTTATTTCAACAATTAAAGTTTCAAAACCTCAAGATAAATGTTTAGATTTACCATTAACAGATAAACAAAGAAAATTATTAAATTTACCAATTTTATCAACAAATTCAATTGATGATGATGATGAAGATGAAAATAATGATAGATTTTCAAGATCAAAAAATACAGCTCAAGAAAATAATCAATCAACTTTATCATCGTTAGATAAACCAATTGTTTTAAAACCAACTACAAAACCAATTAAGTTATCAAATACATCATTAAGATCAATTCAACAAGGACGTGATACATCATTTGCTGCAATGGATATATCAAGATCATTTGCAGGTATGAAATTAGGTGGTGGATCAATTACAAATCATAATCAATCAATTATTACTCAACAACAACAAAGATCAATCATTCCATTAGTTTTAGCTATTTATCACAATCATCGCAACAACAACAACAACAACAACAACAATAATAATACTGTTTTGAATCCATGGAGAAAATCAATGACGAAATCAACTAATACGAAGAATAGTAGTTTTAATAGAACTATATTTGATGATGAAACTAAAAGACCATCATCTATATTTTATATGATGTTAAGAATAATGATAACAATTATAATGCAATTATAACAATTATATTAATGTTATTTTAGTTAAAAAGCTTATATTGCATGCTTTTTTTTAATTTGGCAGTCATATTTGTTAGATTTTTATTTTCTGCCATTTTATCTACATTTATTTTGTAAAAATAATATAAACACTAGAAAAGAAATAAGAAGTTAATTTATTAACTATAAAGAAAGACCCAATTGAAAATATTGAAAATTAAGAAGAACAAAAACAGTTAATTAAAAAATAAAAGTAAAGTTAGTAAACCTAAAAATAATTTTTTTTTCTTCTTTTTTTTATGATACAGTTTAAAAAAAGTGTGTAAAAAGTGTGTAAAAAGTGTATGAAAATGTATAAAACAAGAATAAAAACAACAATTAAGATGGCAGACACACAAAATGTAAAGAAAAGAAATAGCAAAAACAAATTAAGAAAACTTCAAATACAAAAACACAAAAGACTGCTAATTGATATAAACAAATAGAATATTAGAAAATTTCAGTTGAAAGAATATATATCTTGTCTAAATATTATAATTAATATCAATAAATTTGACTAAAAGCCATGTTGAAATATTATTGTTTCATAAATTGACAATTATCTATAAAATATGATAACAGAGCAGGTGCAACCTGAATTTATTCTAATGGAATTTTAAAGCGGCATTTTACCATCAGTATATGAATCACTAAATTAGATGTATATATTAACATTTGTAAGTTGATGGAGTGCCACTGCTACGTAAATAGGCTTCAGTAGATTTATTTCTTTTAATAATAACTAAGAATGATAACTATTGCATTATGAACAATACTTGAAGTTGTAGATAATTGATTAACATT
Source organism: Ambrosiozyma kamigamensis (assembly GCA_030572235.1). Lineage (NCBI taxonomy): Eukaryota > Fungi > Ascomycota > Pichiomycetes > Pichiales > Pichiaceae > Ambrosiozyma > Ambrosiozyma kamigamensis. The sequence goes on along the minus strand of JAJLZM010000236.1, from coordinate 1,151 downwards.
AATAAAGCTTTCTATCAAATGCAGATATTTTAGAGAGTTTTAATATTTCAAGACAATCAGATATATAATAATCATTGATAAATTATAAAACACATTTTTGTAATAATTGATTTTAAATAAGAAATGTTAAATTTAGATTATTCCTGTATCATATTTGGATTAAAACCAATGGAGTTGATTTCATCTGGACTTCTCTTTTCATCTTTACAATTAATCAAATTAAGCTCAATTGAATCAAACTTTAGCACTAATTTATTTTGGTTAATTTTTATTTCTTCAAATTCTCCATGTAATTTATCAAAACCATTAATTAACTTTTCGAATTTGTGTTCATATTTCATAAGAATATCATTTTGTTTCTGCATTTTTTGTAACAAATAATCTGATTTAAATCCTAATTCAGTTGAACTAGCACCTGCTCTATTTATCATATATTTAATAGTTGATATATCATTGGGATCGTAGTTTAATGTTAAATCAATTGAACCTAAAGCTGCTTTATCCATTATATCTTTAATAGTTGTTATATCAGTTGTGTTATTATTACAATTTCTTTCTAACTCCTCTAATTGTAAATTTGTTTTGTCTTGATTTTTTAGCATTTTATCTATTTTCTTATCTATTTGTAGAGCCTTTTTCTTTAGCTTTCTTCTGCTCCAAATTTTGTATATCATTTTAAGGACTGTAATAGCACTATTGAATATTGAAAAGAAGCCAGCTGCAGGACCATTCAAAACAGTTGTGATTTTTGTAAAGAAGTTTTCTATATTTTGATAAAAAGCTGCCATTGTTTCTTAATTGTTGATAATTTAGAGAGAACATAGAAAGGAAAGTGCATGATTAAAGTAATCCAAGTTTGCAAACAAACACACAAAAGGGTATCTAGGATAGCCCCCACGCCGCTAAGACACCAATATTGGCTCTGAGGCGCGGCAGATATCGATCATTATATGGACTCCCAAATTATCAATTGGTCTGGCATTTAAGAAAAATTCAAAGAATGTTATGAAAAAGATTGTTCGTTTAAGAAGTGGTTGTGGAAATTTTAAAGAATTTAATGATAGAAGAAAATCTAAAAAAGTAGCTAAATGTTCATGTGGTGAAATAAATGATGTTAATCATATTATTACTCAATGTGAATTGTTTAGTCC
>JAJLZM010000235.1:0-87345 GCA_030572235.1 Ambrosiozyma kamigamensis | reverse complement strand
TTAACAAGATGTCAAGTTGAATATGAAAAAGGTTGGGTCGATAAGATACCTACTAACGAAGATGGATCTCCACTAGAAGCTGAAATGATGTCTGATGAATATTATGAAATGATTGTTGCTAAAAGAAGAGGTTTAGGTTTAGTTAGATTTATTGGTGAACTTTATGCTATTGGTTTATTAGGTGGACAAACTATTAGTGCATGTATTTTAAAAACTTTAAAAGATACTAAAACTCCATCTGAAGATACTCTAGAAACACTTATCCAATTATTAATAACTACAGGTCCAATTATTGATAAAGGAAAAGGTTTTGAATTTTTAGATACTCAATTTGTTAAATTACAAACTATTGTTGATAATTGTAAGATTTCTTCCAGACTTAAATTCAAACTACTAGATTTAATTGAATTAAGAAACAATAAATGGGTTAATAACAAAGCTAATGCTTTACCAAGTGGTCCAAAGACAATTACTGAAATTCATCAAGAAGCTGAACAAAAGAGAATAGAAGAAGAACAAGAATCAAGAAGATTAAGAAATGAAAAAAGATCTAATTCTTCAAGACAAGGTTCAAGATGGGGTAACAATGATAGAATTACATCTAATGATATATCTAAGGTTGGTGTTATGAGAAATACTTCTGAAAAATCACTTGGTCCTTTTGGTCCTAGAAAATATCAAAATACAGCTGCAATGAGTAGACTATCACATCAAAATTCTTCTGCTAATTTACGTCATGATAATGATCACTTCACACGTGTTGGTTCTTCAAATAATCTAAGGTCCTTCTCAAGATCATCTACTCAATTAAGTCAACAACAAGCGAATACTGAACCAAGAGAAGCTTCTATAAACAGATTTGCTGCTTTATTAGGTACTGATGATGATGATGAAGAAGAATCTACAACAACCGAAACTCATTCTCGTACTCCAGCTGCTCCAGTTGCTCCTGCTAAGGTGGAGGCTAAACCAGTTGAAAAGATTGAACCAGATACTAGTAAGGAAGATGAAGAAAAGGAAAAGAAGAAGAAAGAAGTTGACAATAAAATGAACGAAATCTATGCAGCTCAACTGGCTAAACAAAAAGTTGAAGTCAGTGAAGAATCTAAGCTTCTTGCTGCAACATTAGAAGGGTGGGATGATGATGCTGATTGATTGATTGATTGATCAATTCAAAAATTAATGATATCATTGTAAAATTGTATACTGTCTTACTTGTTTTTTTTCTTTATCCCTTTTTTATTAACTGCGTCATTTTTTACATCTCTTTTTTGTTTTGTTCTGTTTTGTTCTGTTCTGTTTTGTTTTGTTTTTAGTTGTTTATACCTTTTTTTGTTTCCGTTTTTTTTTTCTTAATCTTTCTTTACTTCTTCTTCTTCTCTTATATTTTTCTGATAAAGTTAAGTTTCGTTCCTAGTCTTAATTATCTTTACATTATCATATACAATTATTAATTGTATTTCCTTTAAATAGAATTTACAAGAAACTGTTTACAGAGAATAGAGAACAAATGTATTAAACTACAAAAAACAAAAAACGAAAAAGAAAAATATATTTATTGTGTATGAATCATTAATCATCATTAGAGTCTAGATTGTAAATCTAGGACAAGTTACTTTCAACCATTAATTGAACCAAATCTTCAACTGGATCGGCACCAAATTTACAAGTATCAATATTATACAAAACCTTTTTAATAGGAATACTTATTTTGTCACTTTGGAAAACTTCTTGTAATTTGTTTATAATAACTTGTCTAATTTGATCAGATCCAAATTCAGTTAATCTCATAACATTATTTAATTCAGCTAAATTGCTTAAATTATTAATTGGAATTTCATCATTGAAACAATTTAAAATATCTAATTGTTTTAATAAAACATAATTTGTAACTGTTGATATAACAATTAATCTTTTACCTTCAGGTGGAGTTGATTTTAATCTTGTAACTAATGCTCTTAAAACAACACTTGAAAATCTTGGACCAATTGGAACATAATCAATAATAGCTTCAATATCATCTACTATCAAAATGTTTAATGGTGATCTATAAGCATCTCTAAATGTATTATCTATATAATTAACTTTACTTTGTTCAGTCATACCAATCATTTCATCAGCGGCAATCATTCTAATAAATGGGAATTTAGATTTTAAAGCTAATGAAGAAGCTAAAGCAGTTTTACCTGAACCAGCTGGTCCATACATTAATAAAGATGAAAAGTTGAATTTTTCAGATAATTTAGTTTGTTCAATATCTCTTTGAACTCTTTGAACAATAGCATCAATTCTAGTTGAATAATTTAAGATACCACCTTTCATTTTATCTTGTAAATCTTCTTCATGGACACCAAATGCAGGTTTAACTTCTTCTAAAGCATCTAAAAAGCAAGTCATATCTAAAATTGTATTAGCAAAATCACCTTTAACTGTACCAACAGTACCAATTTTAATATGTTTATTTAAAGCAAATGAAGTAGCAGATTTAATTAAACCTTCAATTTCAGCACCTGAGAAATTTTTAGTTAATTTAGCTAATTGTGCTAAATCAACATCTTTATTTAAACCGCCATTATCTCTCATTTTTTTAGTTTTAATTTCTAAAATTTGTAATCTACCTTTTTCATCAGGTAAATGAATTTCAACTTGAACTTCAAATCTACCAGGTCTCAATAATGCACTATCAATTAAATCTTTTCTATTAGTCATACCAATAACTAAAATATTATTTAATTGTTCAACACCATCCATTTTAGCTAATAATTGATTAACTAAATTATCAGCAACACCAGTACCATCAGATTTAGAACCTCTTTGTTTAAAAATAGAATCTAATTCATCAAAGATAATAATATGTAATGAAGATTCTTCACCTTTTTTCTTATATTCATCTTCAGCATCTTGAAATAATTTACGAATATTACCTTCAGATTCACCAACATATTTAGATAACATATCAGGACCATTAACAATCTTAGGTTCTCTAGCATTTAACATTTGACCAATTTGTCTAGCAATTAAAGTTTTACCAGTACCTGGTGGACCATATAATAACATACCTTTAACATGTTGAATACCTAATTTTTCAATTAAACCAGGTGGGAAAATTCTTGAAGCAAAAGCTCTTCTAAAAATTGAAGTAAATTCTTTATCTAAACCACCAATACCCATATCTTCAAATTTAAAATCAGGTCTAATAATTGCATCAGCTTTTGGTCTAGTTGATGAAGCTTTTAAATTAATTATACTATTTTGACCTTTAAAGAAATTAACAACAGTATGACCAACTATAATACCTCTATTTGAAACATCTGAAGAAGTTGGAACATCATCTAAATCAATTTGTGCTAATTTAACAACTTGAGTTGACATAACTTTTAATTCAAAAAACATTCCTTTAAATTCAAAAAGTAATAATTGACTTGGTTGTAAAATTAAATTTTGAAATTGTTTTAAAAATATAGCACTTAATTCATCAGGATCATATTGTTGATTTGTAGTTCTATTTCTATTAAAAAAATCAATTTCAAAATTAACTGTACCTAAATAAGCACCATTTTTTGATTGATTTAAATCAAATGGTGAAACAAAAACTTGTTGATCTGTTGACCATGAACCACCAAATCTTTGAATACCACTTAAACCAATTGTTCCAGGTAAAACACCATTGCTTGCTATTGAAGTCATAACATGTTTATTATCAATTAAAAGATATATATCAGATGGGAAATCTTGTGGATTAACAGCTACACGATTTGATTTAGCTGTATTATTATCTGGTGAATTTTTCACTAACATACCTCTTCCAGCATGCTTTGATCTTCCAAATGGCATCTTATTCATAGTGTTAATTGAAATTTAATAGGAAAAAGAAGGGTTATAATTATTTTCCAGGGCAAGATGTTGGGATAGTTTACTGTATACGTAAGTAAATTGAAAGAGCACGGGGCGCGGGAGGCGCAGAGAAACTACTAATCCGGATTCGCATTTTATGTAACTGTAGAACCAATGCAAGGTTGTACTCAGATCCTCTATACACCAGCTTGACAATTCCGATCATATTCCGATGAAAAACTGAAAAGCGTTCACGAATTCTGGATTTTGGAACTTTGCTACAACATTTTGACTGTCGTGGTACGTTCCACTGAATAACTCCACACACAAATTTACAATGACTCTGAAAATCTTCCTACCCAACTTATTCTGGATTATCTAGAGCAAGGTATATTCAAAATTTTCTCAATAATTCTAGGGGGCTCAGAAAAATTGCTCTGCCCACGACAGCGAAAATGTCGTAATCTTCAATTTCGAACCTTCCTAAATAGGCACTGAAAATAGCTTTTCTACTCGAAAGTGAGCTTCAAAATAATTGATAACGTGAAATAACAATTGGTCATTGGTTGACACAAAAAGGCCAGTTTTTTTTTGTTTTTTTTAATTAATTTTACATTTATTTATTAAAAGACTATATATTATTAAGTGTTAGGAGGGGGTAAAGTACTAAAAAGAAAAAGCTAATAGAAACAGTGAAACACAAAACACAAAAGAAAATACATGTATAACAAAAAAAAAAACATTTTAATAATAATAAATTAATAGATTAATAATTTTTAACAATAATAAAAAAAAAAGATTAATAGTAATATAATAATAATACTAATAATACTAATACTAATGAATGATGTAAGAAAAAAACAAGGTAAAATAAACAAAAAAGAAATAGTAAAAAAACACAGTAGTTTATATAATAGAGAAGAAGAATTTTTTAATTGATTGAAAAAAAAAATTTTAATTTTGTTTTGTGGTTAATTATAAATTATAATTATTTATTTGGATTAAAAATTTGTGCAAATTGAGATGAAGCACCACCATTTTGTTGCCATTCAGTCATAACTTGTTCTAAAACAGCTAAACCAGATAATAAACCAACAGCAGAACCAATTGAGAAACCTCTTGATAAACCAGTTGATTCAACTAAACCAATAGGTAAAGATAATAGAAAAGCACCTATTGTTGAAGCAGTTGGAATAATTTTATTTAATTCTTTTGGGATATTAGCTTCTCTATGACCAACTAAAGTAATATCTTGTTCTTTTAATTGTTTTGCTAAATCCTTACCAGAAGAACCAGAAACATTTGACCAATTCTTAGCAAATAAAACAGATGTAAAAGAAATAAAAGTAATAAAAGTAATTGGTCTAATTAAATTAAAAATTAAATTATTTGATTGTAATGAAGGTGATAAGAAATATAATAAACCAGATTCTAAATCATAATATTTATAAGTTGTTGTATCTAATTTATAAACAGCTAAGTATTTTAAAGCATCAACATTTGGTAAAATCTTAGTTAATGAGAAAGCAAAGATGTTTAAATTATATAAGATTGTATATGAGAAAATGATTGGTAAAGCACCACAATATAATAATTTAATTGGATAAACAGATAACATTGATCTAACTTTTAACGATTTAATTGGTAATTCATATCTAACATTTGATAAATAAGCAGAAATACCAACAACAATTATAGCTAAATAAATTTGAGTTAAATTAGTTAAATTAATTCTAGTAAATGAATCATAAATATTATTAATAATTGATTTTGAAAAAAAGCCTCTAACTAAATTGACAATAGCACCAGTTGATTCCCAATTACCTTTTGAATTTAAGAAACTATTTAAGCCTAATAAACCAGTTGAGAAATTAGTTGCAGCAGTAACAGCAATAAAAGCTAAAATACCAGGACCAAAACCATAACCTTTATCCAAGATTTCAACGACCAAAGAAAGAATAGTTGAAAACCCAACGATCTGAGTGATAACTAAAACATTAGTCCAAATAGGGCTTTGAATTGGATAATCATCATTTAAACCAGAATCTAAAGGTTTAAAATTACCAGCTAAACATAATAAAATTGCATAAACTAAACTTAATAAAATTGAAGTAATTTTTTGAAGAGTTTGAAACAATTGTCTATCTCTTGATTGTTGGAAATTAACTTTAATTAATTTAAATCCAGCTAAGATTTGCCAAAGGAAACCAGAAGTTATTATTGGTAATAAACCTAATTCTAATAGAGAACCATTTGAAGAGGCAAAAGGAGATCTTAACCAGTAGAAAGGGTCAGCGACTTTAGTTTCATATTTGAAGAACAGAGAGTTGACAGGGATATCAGCAGCAACGTAGAACCCAGCAGCAACAACAGTGTAGACGATTTTATCATCAAAGATGACTTTTTGATATGGGAGTTCGACTTCAGGTAGAAGAGGAACGAAGGGTTTAACCAAGTCCAACAGACGTACTGTAGAGGGTGTTAGTATTTGGGCAGGTAACGGCAGTAATAGCAGGCAACATACATCCACTCATTGTTGAATAATACTAGTTGTGGTAGAAAAGAGCTGTTCAGTTGAAGTTCTGTTCACCATTAAAATCATCGTCGAAAAATCGTTTTCTTTATCGCGCCGCCTGTGATTGTTTTTATTTGATTTTATTTGATTTTATTTACTACTGTAAAGAAGAGATAGTATAATATTACCACAGAATGCCTGCTAAAGAAGTGTCGGGATCAGCTGCTGCTCAAGGAATAGACTCGCAGATAGACTATGGAAAAGCAATAGAGTACTGGAGTGGTGTCGAGGCCAGCGTGGACGGGGTTCTTGGAGGGTTTGGTGAAAATACAAGTGTACCAAAAGCTGATATAATTGGTTCAAATACTTTTTTAAGAAAATTAAAAACTAGATTTTCAAATGATCCTGATAAATTGAAATATGGTTTGGATTTCGGGGCTGGGATTGGGAGAGTTACAAGAGATTTATTAGTTAAACATTGTGATAAAGTTGATTTATTAGAACCTGTTATACCATTTATTGAACAAATGAAAATTGAATTAAATGATTATATTAAAAATGAAAAAATTGGTAAAATATATGAAATTTCAATGCAAGATTGGATTCCTGAAATACATGAAAAATATTCTTTAATTTGGTGTCAATGGTGTTGTGGTCATTTAACTGATGATGATTTTTTAATTTGGTTAAATAATTGTAAAATTGCTTTACAAAAAAATGGGTTATTAGTTATAAAAGAAAATAATACAAATACTCAAGATGATATATTTGATGATGAAGATTCTTCAAAAACTAGATCTGATTATAATTTTAGAAGATTATTTAAATTAGCTGGTTGGAAATTAATTGCAACTGATTTACAAAAAGGTGTTCCAAAAGAATTATTTCCAATTAGAATGTATGCTTTAAAGCCAATTAAAGAAGAAACAAATTAATTTAATTAATTTAATTCTACAGAATCATATATAGCATTAAACCATTAATTTTACGAACAATTATATATAGAAAACTAAAATAACAATAATAATAATTTTATATGTTAGTATAATGTAATAGATATTAAATAAATATAGATAATCATCAATTATAACTTATTTAAATTAAATCAGATAGGGGTGAAAGACATTCTTTAGTTTTTTTATTTCTCCATTTCTAGTAAGTCAGTTGAACTATGCACTGTTTAGACAAATCATCATGTAATAAAATAGTTATGATTGAATGATAATAATAATATAATCGTTATTAAACATACCATTTAATTAATTAATTAATTTTAAAGAAAGAAAAAACACCACCATAAACTTCAGTAAAAAAAAAAAAAAAAAAAAAATTAAAAAAATCCAAAAAAGTCGTGTCCCGCCCAACAAGGGTTTTGTTTAGAAAAAACAGAAACAGTTATTTACATTCCTAATATTACCATCAAATTAAATTAACACATTAAACCAGTTAATATGGTACTGTTTAATCATATATTAGATCATAATGCACTCCCCGAACACAACTCATTCTTACAAAACAATGCTTTAAAATATAAAAATCTAGTTATAATTAAATTTGATGAAACATTATTTAAAACACCATTATCAAATCCAAATTTATTTTCATTTAAAGCATTAGATTATTTAAATTCAAATTCAGATCCAATGTCTAAATTATGTTGGTATTCTAACTTTCAAGTATTTAAACATATTGATATAAAAGATCCAAAATATTGGAATAAAAAATTAATTAAATTAATTGAATTATCAAGTAATGATGATGAAACTTTAGTTATGATATTTGTTAATAGATTACCATCATATTTTAAAAAGATTATATATAATTCATTAAAATCATTTAAAGAATTAGATAAAGTTGTTGATTTATTAATATTAGATGAAAATGAAAAAAATTTATTTCAATTAATTAAATTATTTTTAAAATGTTTTAAAAATATTGAAGAAATTAATTATTATTCATCAAATGATATTACAATTAATAAAAATAAAACATTTCCAATTAATATCATAAATAATTATATTGAATTAAATGAATTTCAAGTTTCAAAATTTACAAGTTTTTTAAATCCATCAATTGAATTATCATTAGTTAAAGATATGATTAAAAGATATGATTTAAAAAATAAAAATAAAAAACAACCATTAAGATTATCAAAAGCTATTAGATCATGTTATTATAAATTACCAATTGAAGAAATTCAAAAATTACAAAGTTATATGATTCCAATTATATCATTTCATGATAAAGAATTTCAATCTAGATTATTAAATAATCGTAATCGATATTTATTTAATGATTGTATAGGTATCTTAATCCAAAAGGGACAAATAGCATTAAGAACCTTAAATACCATTGGTGGATTAGGTGAAGAAGTTAAATTAGGTGTTATTTCATTTGGATTTATTAAAGATGAAATATATGCAATTAAAGTAATTTCAAATCATGAAAGAATGATAAGTGCCCTGAAGGATTTGTATATCATCATTTGTAAAAGAAGAGATGTTCCTATTGAAAAAGTGAGAAAGATTAGAAAATGGTATACCACCTCTGAAATGTTGAATTTAACAGCGTTTATTGAATATGATACAAAATTGGATTTTAAAGTCGCGTAAAATAAAAAAACACGTAAAACACGTTTTAAAATATATTTATTTCTTTGCTTTGTATAACTAACTACTTTTATATTATATTATATTAATTAATTCATTATGGATCCATTAGATATATCATGGAATATAGTCAGTAAAGGAAAAGAAACCATTAAAATATATGAAATTATTGAATTAATTCAAGAATTAGATAATCAATTAAATAGATCAATTTTATCAAATGATTATTATAATTTTTTAATTGAATTTTGTTTATCAAGTAAGAATAAAAACAATTTAATTAATAAGAATGAATTTAAAGAATTATTTAAAAGATTATTTGAATTTGATATAAATGAATTTTTTAATCAAGATACATCAATTTATAATAATTTAACTAAAGAAATTAAATTTGAAACAAAAAATTTAAATTTAAATAATCAAAATAAATTAATTAATTTAGGTGATCAATTTGAAGTTATAAATATATTAAAGAATATATTAAATAAAAGAAAAGAAAAAAATATAGGTAATCATTCAATTAATGATTTAAAATTACAATTATTATTAAATGAAAAATTAATTAATAATTATGAAAATTTATTAAATTTATTTAAATTAAATGATAATAATAATTTAAAATTATATGATTTAGAAAAAATTATAAATAATCAAGAATTATTAATTAATAAATTATCAAAAAATTTAAATTTAAATAAAAATAACAAAAAATCAAATAATTTATCAATTTTATTTATAATTAAATTAATTTTTTTAATTTTATTAATTTTAATGATTTTATCTTATGTTTTAAGTTTTTATGATGAATTACCTAGATCATCTAGAAAAGATTATAATTTATTAGATAATGCTATAATTGATATTTATGAGTTACTTGGGTTTTATTGAAATATAAAGAAGAATATGTATAATAATGATATATAATAATATATAATAATGTTTTAATGATAATAATTAATTAATATTCCCATGTTTTACATTCTATACATTCTTGAATAACATCATTTTGAGTTGAAGAAGAAACAGAACTTTTATGATGATGATGATGATGAGTTGAAGTTGAAGTTGAAGGAGAAGAACTAATTAATTTTCCATCATTTTTATTTTTTTTATCTAAATGATTTAATTTTAGTTCAGGATGAATTAAATCTCTAATTTTTTGTTTAATTATTTTTGAATCAGGAAATCCACCATTAATTTTTCTATCCCAAATTAAATCCCAATCATCATCAATTGATTTTTTCAAATATATTTTAAAAGTACCAGCAGTCAAACTTGGTTTTAGATTGACTGAATTCAAGGATAGTTTGTTTGAACCAGATAGAGAAGGGTCATGTTTTGAAGAGAAAGTCTGTAGTAGTTCCTGTTGATACCAGTTAGCTCTCAACATCCACTTGCACTTGACACAGTATAGGATGGAGACGGCAGGATAGTCGAAGGAGAGAGAGTCTGTTTCCTCCTTGTGCTCAGCAGCAGGAGGCACAGATGATTCTGGTGCAGTTTGAGACATTGTTGTTGGTAAAGAGAAACACTGAAAAACAGTATAAATCCAGTCACTCTCTTCACATGCGAATACGGAAAACTACTCAATTAATATGGCAATATTCTTATCGATGAGATGGCCATAAATACCATAAATACCATAAATACCATAACCACTGCTGGCAACGATGGTATGGGACTCTCTCACCTTCCATCCCACAATGGACGCCCTCATCAGACACCTGGACAGCGTCTCCTTCCAAAACACCTCTCTCAGACTCATCCAGTACACCCTCAAAATAGCTTACAACGACTCTCTCAATAAAAATGACTTGCAAACTTATAACCTATTGAAACAATTGGAATTCCTTATTAGATTCTTAAGAAAACCTTTGAAATCTTCAACTATTTTAAGCCATTTAAAACAATTCTCAATTCTATTAAGTGATCAATTAATTCAACCTCAATTTAAATTCTTATCTTTATTTAATGAATTAACTTATTTAATTTATTTGATTTTTGAACTTATATCTTGGTTAAAACAATTAAATATAATATCTTCAAAACAAGATTATGATTCAATTGGTTCTAAATTCTTTTCAATCTCTTTATTTATTAATATTTGTATATCAATTAAACAAATTAGAATTTCAAATATGAAAAAAGATATAATTAATAATCATCAAAAATTTGATAATGATAATAATTTAATTGAAAAAAAAAAATTATTAAAATTTGAAAATATTAAATTATTAAATTCAAATAAAAATTTATTTAATTCAATTTTAAATTTATTAATTTCTTTAAATTTTAATAAATTGATTAATATTAATGATAGTATATTAGGCTTAATGGGTGTCACTACAAGTCTTATGTCTCTTAATGATATTTGGAATACATGATTAGAAAAAATTGCTTTCTTTCTTTCTTTATATAAAATTTCATTTATGATTGTTATGTCCTTCCATTTTTTATATTTTATTTTTTTACTACTAGTACCGGGTTTTATTTATACTTTACTGAAAGAGTTTTACTTTTATTTCTTTTTTATTTTGAGCTTATTAATATACATGTCTATTTATTTACATACTCGTAGTCTAATTAATCAAATGAAACTTTCTTTCTAAATTGTTTCTTATCTTTATGAAATTTTTTATCATTTAATCTTCTTTCATTATCTTTCTTCTTTCGATCATTCCAATTTTTAATTGTTTCTAATTCAACTTCTTTTTGAAATTCTCCACATTGTTTAATTGATTTAATAAATTTTGATAAACAATCATTTAAATTTTTTTCTCTATATCTAAATTTTTCACTATGAATTAAAACATCTCCTTTATTTGTAAAAAATGGAAACTTCTTATTAATAGGTATATCAATTAATTTATAATTATTCATAATTTCATTAAATATTAATTCATTTATAAATTTACCTTTTAATTTAAACCATTCATTTTTATTAATTCGAATAATTGCTTTAGAATCTGTAGTATTAACATGTTGTCCTCCTTTACCTGATGATCTGGCATATGATATTTCAAAATATTTTAATTGTTCTTTTGGATTTATTGTTAAATTATTTAACCATTTAATTGCTTCTTCTTTTTTAACTTTATCAATTGTTACTGTTGTTGTTGTTGTTGATTTATTTCGAATTATATTGAATAAAAATTTCATTCTTGGTATTATCATATTTCATTCATTCTATATTTTCTATCTGAATTCAATTATTATTATTAAAGTATTCAAATTTGATTTAAGTCTTTAATTTGTCTTTAAACTTCAGTTTTTAAATTTTGATGATTTTGTGGCTAGTTAATTATGAGCCTCGTGTGGCGCACCACTCATTTCTCAGGCTTTTTTTTTCGACAACATGTTCTTTAACCCCTCTCTATACCTCTCCTTATATCTGCTCTGGTAACTGCAATTGGAACTGGAGTTCCAATTCTAGTTCAAGCCATCCAATTCTTCTATTCAATCTTCTTCTCAAATGCACTTGGGGGCACTTGACTTAAAAGTGGATTTTGGAGTTGGAATTCTTGAAAAAACAAAGGATTTCAGGTGATGCTGCATTATATTTTTTTTATTTCCTTTATTGGTAGTGGTGCTTTGATCCACTCGCATTAAGTGCTGTCTTTCTTAGTGATTTTGCAAATGTTGTTAATGTCTTATTTTGTTGGTATGATGTTCCATTCATCATTGCATTTAGCACACTACATTTAGTGGCTATATTTCAAGATGTTTCTTGATAAACTCCTTAATTTGGTTCTTTCTTAAAAACTAATTTTCCAAGCTCATAAAGGTTAGGTAGCTCTACATATCTAAAAACAAACACAGGCTCTGCTAGCGTTTTTTCAGCTAATTTAATTTTACCAAATGAACCCATTAGATGACCATTCCATTCAAAATAGTGCTATGCATAAATTTCAGGTAGTGTGGGGTTATACATACGTTGTTAACCCAGATCTTTTAAATTGAGCATATTTTCCATGTCTATTAGCAAGAAAAATTTTAAATAATTTCAATTTATCATCAATTCATTTATGATTTTGAGACCAGGAACATCAGTATCAGTTTCTAAATAAGAATTTCATTTCTTGAATAGAAAAATGTAATAAGACATAGTTATCTTAATACTATTATAATTTGATAATGATGATAATAATGAAAATAACTGAAAATAATAATAATTACAATAAATAAAATACACTTTGATAGTTTCATTGAAAATAGAAATTACCCAAGATTCACAGTTGGTACTGATTATTTATCAATGATTAAGATTTGGTTGCCGACTATATTGTTACTTTCAATCAGGCATTAAACGATTTAAAATACCAACTTTTGATGATACAGCTAATTCCACAGAATATTCAAGAAGGCTCTTATTCTAAAAAAGAGGAAGGTATAACAATAAATTCTGGATGTTAAAGAGGTGACCTGTGATTTGTCTCTTTGAGGTAATTTTCTAGCTTTAAGAACCAAAGCTAATTTCTTATCAAATAAACGAACTTCCTGTTCAATACGAGCTCTTTGCTCTCTTACATCTTCTGGACCATCAAATAGAGTTAATACATCTTGAGCTGCATACAATACCAGTTTGTCCAATTCGTCCTTAAAAACTAATGGATATCTGTGAGAAAGTGAATTTGAGTTTAATGAACTGCTTCTAATTTAGAAGATGATTCTTTAGCATCAACCAATTTATCTTAAGCGGCAAGTTGGTTAGAATCATTGTAATTTACTGTTTAGTGCCTTTCTTTTTTCCTCTGTATTGTTTAACCCAGTCTTTTGTTCATATTATTTAATGATGAACAATTCCCTTTTTATGATTTTATGTATTTTATCAAGTTATTTTTACTGTTTTAATTATAATTAAGAGTACTTAACCCTATTCATTACAACTTAATTACTTACTTATACTTAGTTCAATTACGTATAGCTGTAAGATTAAAATTACAAAATTACAAAATTGAAATATTGAATATAAGCTAGAGAATTATATAATTATTACAATTAAGAGCTACGTACTGCTCACACAAGATAAAGGATATTCGTTTCGATATATAACAACTTGGCAGTTCAACAATTATAAAATTACCGACATATTTAAATTTAATACTACAACTTCTACAAGAAATTTAATTTTGATTGGATATAGATAAAGAATTTAAGATCTATTTGGAAATTATTATAGCTAGGGGATGTAATTAAGCTATAGTACTAATAGTAGTAAGTTAGAGAAATATCGATCTTTTTATAGGCTATATATCTTTCAATTAAGTTTACAATTTATCATCAGAAGAAACACATTTGAAACTTGTGGGTGTATAGTTCAAGACTGCATGAAATATTAATGATAAGTACTGATAGCTAAAGTATAAGACTACTGATAACAGGTTATCATTTTACAGTCAAGACTTATCAAGTTTAACAAATTCAACCAAGAAATTTAGAAATTTATGAAATTTAAAAAATTATAGAAATTCAACTTTATTATAAGCCGCTCAGAATTTAGTTTCTGCGTTTCATGGCGATGCGGATACGTCCGGGACAATAAATAAGCCGCACTAACAAAAAGAAACGTTTCTTCCGCGAAAAACAAATTGAGAAAAAAATTATACAGTAAATTTCAGTAAATTTCTCTTCTTTATGAATGACTGAATAAAATCCGTTATAATGCCTTCACACTACAAATGGTATTGGTATATATGTGCTTTACCTAAAAAATTCACAATTAAATTAATTGACTCAATCACCAACATCGATGTGTTGTTACTCGTCTCCTCTTTCTTCTTCTTTTTAATTCTTATCCAAGCTCTACTATATATAACATCATCTTGAATTCAAAATACAGAATATCATGAAACTTATAAATAAATTTAAAGATGAACTTCATAATACTAGTTCAAATTCAGATAATTCAAATAATGATTTAAAATATTCATCAACTGTTTCAAACGATGAATCTAAACTTTTAAAACATGAACAAGATACAATACAACTAACTAATGAATCAAATGATGATTTTGGAAATGGCGTTGTTCATGAAACTGAAGTTAAAAGAGGTTTAAAAAGTAGACATGTTAGTATGATTGCCTTAGGTGGTACCATTGGTTCAGGTCTATTTATTGGTTCTTCTACTCCTTTAGCTTTATCAGGTCCTGTTAATACTTTAATTGCTTATCTGTGGTTTGGTACATTAGCTTATAGTGTTACTCAATCATTAGGTGAAATGGCTACTCATACTCCAATTTCTGGTTCATTTTGTGTTTTTAATGGTAAATATGTTTCTTCTGCCTTTGGTTTTGCAACTAGTTGGTGTTATTGGTTTAATTGGGCCATTACTTTCCCTATTGAATTATTTGCTGTTGCGCAAGTTATTGAATATTGGACTGATGCTGTTCCAAATTGGGGTTGGATGTTGATCTTTTTTTTCGTTTTAACTGGAGCCAACTTTTTCCCAGTTCGTTATTATGGTGAAATTGAATTTTGGATTGCTTTAATTAAAGTTATTGCAATTGTTGGATTTATCATTTATGCATTCTGTATGGTTTGTGGTGCTGGTATTACTGGACCTGTTGGTTTCAGATATTGGAGAAATCCTGGTCCATGGGGTCCAGGTGCCGGTTTAGTTTCAAATATTAATACAGATAGATTCTTAGGTTGGTTATCATCCTTGATTAACGCTGCTTTTACTTATCAAGGTGTTGAAACTACTGGTATTTCTGCTGGTGAATCTGCTAATCCAAGAAAAACTGTTCCTAAAGCTATTAACAAAGTTATTTTCAGAATCTTATTGTTCTACATTTGTACATTATTCTTCATCGGTTTATTAGTTCCATATAATGATCCATCCTTATCTGATGATACTACATTTATTTCATCTTCTCCATTTTTAATTGCAATTAAGAATTCAGGTACACCAGTTTTAAATCATATCTTTAATGCAATTATGTTAACAACTATGATTTCAGCAGGTAATTCTAACATTTATTTAGGATCGAGAGTGATGTACTCAATGGCTGGTCATCATGCTCCTAAATGTTTTGGTTGGACTACTAAACAAGGTATTCCATACTTTGGTGTTATCATAACTTCAGCTATTGGTTTATTGGCCTTTTTAAATGTTTCTAACAGTGGTCAAACTGTTTTTGGTTGGTTAGTTAATTTGAGTGCAACATGTGGTATGATTTCATGGATTTTCATTTCTGCTGCTCATATTAGATTTCAAAATGTTTTAAAATCTAGAGGTATTTCAAGAGATACATTACCTTATAAAGCTAAATTCAACCCTTGGTTTGCTTGGTATGCATTGATATTCTTAACTATCATCTTATTCATTCAAGGTTATTCTGTTTTCTTTGATTTTAATGCTTCAGATTTCTTTGTTAACTATGTCACAATAATCGTCTTTGTTGTCTTATGGTTTGGTGCACAAGTTACTTACTATAGAAAAGAACATGTCATTATTCCTTTAGATGAAGTTGATATTGATTCAGAAGCTAGAAAAGTTGATGCTGAAGTTTGGGAAGACCCAATTAACAGTAAATTTGAAAAGCTTTGGGATTCTATTTTCTAATTAAGATCATATTACATTTTTTTAACATTTATCGGCCATCCTGCTTACAAAGTAATTATAATTCACTTAATTTTTATAATTTACAATTGTACTTTTTTTTCTTCGTTTCTACTTTTTCTTGTATTTGTTATTGCATCTCTTCTAATTTTAATATAAAATATTAATTAATTAATTAATGATATTATTGTAACTGTGAAATTAAAATAAAAATTAAAAATCAAAAATTAAAATTGAATAAAAAAAAAAAAAATTAATTTATAATAGTTTTAATTATATTAATTTAATTTTTATATTTAATTTTAAAAAATCGCGATTCAGGGTCTGCGGCTCGAGGCCATAAACGAGTGCCATATAATTTTTAATTTGTAGGCTTTAATTTTTTCGGCACGCCGCATACTCTATATCGGCATTGTTACCGAATTCGGACTCGGATTCGTCGCTCGCGATGGTTTTTAAATTGCACCTTTCTCTCTCTCTTGCCTTTAAAGCTTTCTCACAAAATCTACCCAATGTCAGAGCCTAAATAAGGCCTCTTAAATAAGCTATAACTCAATCGTATATTTTAGATTAGTGTGGGGTTGATAACGATTACATTTGAACCTTGTTGATAAGAAAGAATCTCTTTATAACTTCTATAAATCTTTAAGTTTCTTAAAATTAAATATAAAAAAAATTATTACCGCATTATCCCCCCATGCGGCAGCTAGTTGACAGATTTAATTAATTGGAACTAAAAAATTAATTATAAAAAAAAAATTTTATGCGCATTAAATTAATATATGGGATAGAGGGAGATGACTGTGCTGCTACCGACGACCTATATATATATCGATCGATCCCCTCCTTAATTAATTGTTTTTCTTTATCGAAGCACATACTGTAACTACTACAGCATACTACATTATAAACAATAAATCAAGAAAAGTTTTCTCCTACTTTCCGAGAAAACGTTTATATAAAACCAGATCAATTCCTTGTTTTTTTGAGTTAAAGAAAAAAACATATTTCAATTTTTCAATTTGCAATATTCAACAAGAATCACAAGATGTCTTCACAAGAATCAAATTCATCAGCTACAAATAGTGGTGACATAACTGCTGTTAAATCAGAGCAAAATTTCAAAGACAATACATATGAGTCTAATATAGAAGAAGGTGCTATTCATGAAACTGAAGTTAAAAGAGGTTTAAAAAGTCGTCATGTCAGTATGATTGCCTTAGGTGGTACAATTGGTTCAGGTTTATTTATTAGTACTGGTTCAGCTCTTGCTGTTGCTGGTCCAGTTAACACTTTAATTGCATTTCTGATGTTTGGTGTTTTTGCTTACAGTGTTGCACAATCTTTAGGTGAAATGGCTACTCATACTCCAATTGCTGGTTCCTTCTCAACTTTTAATACAAGATATCTTTCTAGAGCAATTGGTTTCTCAACAAACTGGCTTTACTGGGTATGTAACAATTTGTTTAATTTCCTTAAATCCTAAAACATATTAATACTAACTTTTATATTTAAAATCTTCTAGTTTTCTTGGGCTGTTACTTTTGCTATTGAATTATTTGCAATTGCACAAGTTCTTGAATACTGGACTGATGCTGTTCCTAACTGGGGATGGATGCTAATATTCTACTTTGTGATTACAGGTGCTAACTTTATTCCAGTTCATTTTTATGGTGAAATTGAATTTTGGGTTGCCTTCGTTAAAGTCATTGCAATTGTTGGATTTATCATTTATGCATTCTGTATGGTTTGTGGTGCAGGTAAAACTGGTCCTGTTGGTTTTAGATATTGGAGAAATCCAGGTCCATGGGGTCCAGGTGCTGGTTTAGTTTCAAATATTAATACTGATAGATTCTTAGGTTGGTTATCATCCTTGATTAATGCTGCCTTTACTTACCAAGGTGTCGAATTAACTGGTGTTTCTGCTGGTGAATCTGCTAATCCAAGAAAATCTGTTCCAAAAGCTATTAACAAAGTTATTGTTAGAATTTTAGTCTTCTATATTCTGACCTTACTATTTATTGGTTTATTAGTTCCATATAATGACCCAGCATTATCTGATGATACTTCATTTATTTCATCTTCTCCATTTTTAATTTCAATTAAGAATTCAGGTACACCAGTTTTAAATCATATCTTTAATGCAATTATGTTAACTACTATGATTTCAGCAGGTAACTCAAATGTTTATATTGGTTCAAGAACTTTATACTCCATGGCTGGAACAACTGCTCCAAACTGTTTCAGATGGACTACCAAGCATGGTATTCCATATTTAGGTGTTATTGCAACTTCTTTGTTTGGTTTATTAGCCTTTTTAAATGTTTCTAACAGTGGTGAAACTGTTTTTACTTGGTTTATTAATATTATTGGTGTTGCTGGTTTAATTACTTGGATTTTCATTTCAGGTGCTCATATTAGATTTATGGGTGTTTTAAGATCTAGAAATATTTCAAGAGATACATTACCATATAAAGCAATATGGATGCCTTGGTTTGCTCAAGTTACATTTTTTGCTTTAGTTATTATCATTTTCATTCAAGGTTATTCAGTTTTCTTTAGTTTTAATGCTTCAGATTTCTTTGCTTATTACATTTCTCTAATTCTTTTCTTTATTTTATGGATTGGATCTCAACTTACAATTTACAGAGGTGAACCATGGTTAGTTCCATATGATCAAGTTGATATTGATACTGATTCTAGAAAAATTGATGAACAAATATGGGATGAAGTTCCTCAATCTAAATTTGAAAGATTCTGGGATGCTATATTATAAGAACTTTACTTTTCAAAGTCCATATCTTTTTGTTATCATTTTCTAATAATCTTTGTTTAATTTTTCTTTATGTTTGCATTTACTTATATGTTTTGGTACCCTTTACTTTTAATTTTGGTTTCATTCCTTTTATATAACATCTTAATAAATATTCTATTAATTTTCTCTGAAATTTTTCATCAAATTGTAATTGTAATGTAATTAAATTCTTTGATATATTACTTCCAATTAATATAATTTAAATGTAACGGAAGCTTAAACTCAAATTATAAGAGTTTTTAATCATTACTGTTCAACATATCTTTGTTCTCCTTTTCAAAAGTTCTCATATATATTGTCCTTGTTGTTTTTAGTGGTTAATTGTCTTACGTTAATTATGTTATAGGTTGATCGAATTAATATAGTATAGGCTCAAGTACGTAGTAGTACGTACTATACGAAGAGGTTGAATTGATTAGGCCGCCGGCGCTTTTTCTTTTTTCTGCTTAATTAGTTAATTCAATTCAATTCAAGTGATTTATTTATTTCCTTTCTACATCATATGTTGGTATATGTTAACTCAAATACTCCCGTGATCAATTCTCAGAATTGAATCATTGGTTTACGGGAAGAAATCCATGTTTTGAGAAATTATGAAATAGCAAAATAGTCGTCGAGCTGCTATATCATGATCATTACAAAGGTAAAGAAGATCAATGATAACCAGAAATAATAAGCACTAGAATCAAACCAAGATGGTAATAAATTAAATCCAGAGACAATATCAACTGCAAGAGACAATATCAACTGTAATTCAATTTCTGCCCTACATTTAGATGAAGTTGGAAAATTGGAGGTTATACAGTATAAAGCACCATTTACAAACTTAGAAACATTTTTGATATCTAAAAGTTCTTTAATATTTCCATGAGGAATTGAATGAATATATGGTTTAAATCTTTATAAAGAAGAAGAGAAGTTGAAACAACATGAAGATGGGGGATTTTAGCCAGATTATGATAGAACACCAATCAGGGCACTATCCAGTCAACACCCATTCCATAAGGTAGCTGCTCTTCAATTAGAGTTGATATATTTTCAAGGTTTGTCCCAGTTGATTATTTTGGCTGCAACTGTTTTGGATATATTGTTGACTGTTTCTCACTTTTTTCAGGTTGATTATGCTTCATAGATTTGTACCATTACCATAAATGATCCTATACTACAAAAATTGTTGTTAGTTGGAATTGATATAATTTAATTATACTAGCTGATATCGATATCAATAATACTTTAAAACTGTCGTCTGATAACGTATATATATAGCTATCGAAATTTAGATCTACTATATACAATACTAAGCTGTATATATTATAGTTATATCAAGCTATATATGTTTGCATGAGCAGCTGCTGCATATGATACCAAATATTATATATATCAACTAATTCAACGGGTTTAAACTGATTCATCTAGCTTTAGTTTCTCTCTAACTATATCAGTTTTTGAAAAATTTTCATATTTATATACTAAGTTATAACTGAATCAATATATCGATATCGAGCAGCTAGCTAGAGAACTTATGGTAGAATTAATAATATTTAAAGTTGAAAGAAAGTATCATCAGAAAGTTCAAGCTTCAAATTAAGCTAAATATGAATTAATTATAAGACTTTGAAAGTTGAAAGTTGAAGTTAACGTACTGTTGCATGCACTGTTGCCGGATGTGGTTAACTCCTAGATCCTATGATTCCTATCTAATCTCGCCTCTCGCCGTTGGTTGCCCCAAGCAGTTCGATATAGAGCTGGCTGATAACCAACAAGCGAGGAAACAGCCGAGCGTTCTTGTACCTTTTATAATTTCTGGGCTCTGGAATCATGAAAACTTAATTGTAAACACTTTTCTTCTTGGTAATCATCGATCAGTGTGTATATATATCTTTTAACTTATTCAACGTACTTATATTATAATGATATTGCTTGGATTAGCTGGATTATATATGTGCGGAGTTAACTACGTAGTACGTACCCTTTAATTCTTTAATACAAAAAAACTATGGAAATAAAGTTTAATTCTTCTGGAAATTAAGAACAAATGGAAGAAACTTAATTGTTAATCAAGTTGCATATATATGTTGAATATAACAATTCCTAAAAATATTATTTGTATATACTCTACGTACGTACAACATAATAATACAAGTAAGTTGATAAAGTCAAAATAGCACAAGAGATTTGTCTCTCAAGAGACAGCTAGCTGGTGGTCAAATGGGAATTTGAATAAGAAAATGGATATATCCAACTAATTGAATGGTGACTTGTTTTGTCAAATTTAAACCCATATAGCTATATAATTATGCCTTAATTTCCAATTATATATCGTTTTGAATCGTTCTGATGTACGATTTGTAGTACCTTACCTAGCTGCTGTATATATGCAGCAGTTAAAAGCTGTTATATAATTGATTTAATTTGATCAATTGATCAATTAATTGATATATATTATAAGACGAATTTAAGAGTACAGCTAGCAAACAATATCAATTAATATCTAATTTAAATTTAAATCATTTATAATAAATTTGATAATCCATGGATACTTCAGCCGTTTGTGTGTACGTGCTGCTGAAGTTTTAATTTTAGGCAGGAGAAAGCATATTGATACTAATTTGACATCGAACCTGATATATAAGATATCACTGTCATTCAGTGATCAATGATATCATTTTCAGGTTTTTTTTCAATCGGAATTAAAGGTTTTGAAAGTTTTATAAATCAATATATCATACACAACTATAGAAATTAATACCGAATCCTATAATCATAGCCAGCTATTATGAGCTATATAGTATAAATTTAATCACTAGCTATGTAGTATAGCATGCATATAGATAATATTATTAATTTAAATCAATTTATAGTATTTAATATATTTTTTCAGGAAGTTAAAAATTAATATATATGTACGTAGGAAGAACAAATTACCTTTAAGGGCCAAGTGCTGCCAACCTATAATTAAAGCTTTAAAATACTTAATTTTGTAAGTATACTGTAATTATTCAGTAGATATCATGTGCTGTATATAAGTTGTATAACCTATAAAGACAAAATATGATCAATATACTGTAGGTAAGTCGTATACAGTTAATCCGAAAGGAGATTGAGTTTTACTTCGCAACAAACTTCTTATCTACAGACCTAAAATAGTTATTCCAGTATCGATCGGCCAATAATAGCTGTGAATTTCCTGATGCACACTACCGCATATACGTGACATTTTTTTTTCTTTCAACAATTGTAACAGTACTTACATCGATATCTAAATTATTTATAATTATACAGATTGGATATATCATATTTAAATAGACTGTGGTTCCCACATTTGTGTTCCAATATATAGAATACTGTTTTACAATTTTCTTGCTACCCGCGTATACAACTAAAATGAGCTCAATTACAAACCTGGATAGAGCTCCTTCATATGATGAAAAGAAAAAGGTGATTGATGAACATGATCAATTTGATGCTAGCTCAGACTCTTATGGTGAAGGTGAAGTTAAAGAAACACAGGTTAAAAGAGGTTTAAAACCAAGGTATGTGAAGAATCCTTTTTTTTGATTTTTATTTTATAACAACACTAATTAATACTAACAAATTTACATTTACTTCTTTTAGACGTATGTGAAGAATTATCTTCTATAGCTTTTGTTTCATGACAAGTTTTAATACTAACTAAATTACATTTATTTTTTTAGATATCAGTATGATTGCTTTAGGTGGTGTATGTTTTAATTCATAAAATATTGCTTTATTTTATAACTGTTTTCCCCATACTAACTAACGTTACATTTACTATATTATTAGACTATCGGTACAGGGTTATTTATTAACACTTATGAACCATTAGCTGAAGCAGGTCCAGTCAATACTTTGATTGCTTATCTTTTCTTTGGTGTTTTGGCATATTCAGTTACACAATCATTAGGTGAAATGGCTACCCACACTCCAATTTCTGGTTCTTTTTGTGCATTTAATACTAGATATATTTCTAAATCTATTGGATTTGCAACAAATTGGTGTTATTGGTTTTCTTGGGCTATTACTTTTGCAATTGAACTTTTCTCTATCTCACAAGTGTTTCAATATTGGACTGATGCTGTTCCAAATTGGGCTTGGATGTTAATATTTTTTGTTTTATTAACATGTGCAAATTTTGTTCCAGTTGAATTTTATGGTGAAATTGAATTTTGGATTGCTTTAATTAAAGTGTTAGCCATTCTTGGATTTATCATTTATGCATTTTGTATGGTTTGTGGTGCAGGTAAAACTGGTCCTGTTGGTTTTAGATATTGGAGACATCCTGGTCCATGGGGTCCAGGTGCCGGTTTAGTTTCAAATATTGATACTGATAGATTTTTAGGTTGGTTATCATCCTTGATTAATGCCGCCTTTACTTATCAAGGTGTCGAATTAACTGGTGTTACAGCTGGTGAATCTTCTAATCCAAGAAAAACTGTTCCTAGAGCTATTAATAAAGTTATCATTAGAATTTTACTGTTTTATATTTGTTCATTATTCTTTATTGGTTTATTAGTTCCATATGATGATCCTGCATTTTCATCTGACGATTCTTCATTCATTGGTAAATCACCATTCTTAATTTCAATTAAAAATTCAGGTACAACAGTTTTACCAGATATTTTCAATGCAGTTATGATGTTTACAATTATTTCAGCTGGTAATTCAAATGTTTATATTGGTTCAAGAACACTTTATTCAATGGCTGGTACCAATGCACCAAATTGTTTTAAATGGACCACTAAACAAGGTATTCCATATGTTGGTGTGTTGACTACTGCAGTTTTTGGTTTACTAGCATTTTTAAATGTTTCAAATAGTGGTACAACAGTTTTCAATTGGTTAGTTAATATTACAGCAGTTGCTGGTTTAATTTCATGGATTTTTATTAGTGCAGCACATATCAGATTTATGCATATTTTAAGATCAAGAGGTATTTCAAGAGATACATTACCATATAAAGCTAAATGGATGCCATGGTTTGCTTGGTTTAGTTTTATTTCATTAATTATTATTGCATTTATTCAAGGTTATGCAGTTTTCTTTGATTTCAATGTTTCTGATTTCTTTGTTAATTATATTTCAATTATTTTATTCTTTGCTTTATGGCTTGGATCACAATTCACTTTATACAGAAAAGAACCTTGGATTGTTCCAATAGATACAATTGATATTGATAGTGATTCAAATGCAATTGATGCTGAAGTTTGGGATGAACAAGCTCCAACTAATATGTTTGAAAAATTCTGGGCTAAAGTTTTATAAGGATTTTGAATCTTTAATCATATATCAAAATTTAATTGGCTAGTTCCTTTTAGTTCAGTTTAATTACTTGTATTTTGCTGATTTTGTTTTGTTTATAACTATTATTTATTTATTGTTTGTTTGTTTATTTGTTCGTTTGTTATCTCTGCATTTTCTAATTCATCAGCTTATTCTGTTTTTTTCCTTCACTTTTGTTTTTCTTCTTTTTTATCTATAGTTTATATTATAATGAAAAATCAGATGTTTGCTGCATGCCATATTTTTATCTTAAATTATCTAATGTACAGTTAAAACGTTTAATTGATTTATTCAATTGCTATTTGTGTAGTCTTTGTGCATGAACTGTACGTTTGATTTTTGATTCTCGGCTCGAAATCTTATAATTAATAGCGAGAAATTTAAAGGACAAGTTTACGTTCAAATATTGAAATTCTTTAACAAATGTACTGTAATCAATTATAACCTTTCAAGTCACAAGACAGTCAAGAGAATTAAATTAGTTATGACACTTATACAAAGCATCAAATCATATAACTCATATATGAGAAAATATGCATTTACATGGATTTTAACATTTATAATGGGTATATCATCAAAATATATGGAATATAATACATTACCATTTCAAAGACATTTTTCATTATCAGATACATCAATTAGTTATCCACATACAACATCACAGCAATTTAATACATTTCAATTAGTTTTATTTACAATTGGGTTACCATATATAAGTATGATGATTATTATATTAATTAAATCATTAACAACCAAGAATTCAAATAATAAATTAAAATTTATTCATTTAGCACATATTACAACATTATCATTTTTTTTATCATTATCAATTAATGGATTAGTTACAGAATTTTTAAAATTAAGAATTGGTAAATTAAGACCAGATTTTTTATCAAGATGTGGAGTTATTAATTCAATTAAATTAATTAAAGAATCACCATTTAAAATTTATGATTCATCAATTTGTATTAATAAACCATTTGGAGAATTTAAATTTTTAGATGGATATAAATCATGTCCATCAGGTCATTCATCATTTGCATTTTGTGGATTTAATTATTTAAATTTATTTTTAATTGGACAATTTAAATTATTTAATAATAGATTTAAATTAAATAAATTAATTTTATTATTACCAATTGCATTATGTTTTCATATTGTAATTAGTAGATCACAAGATTATAGACATGATTTTATTGATATTTCATTTGGTTCATTAATTGGATTTTTAATTTCAAATTTAATTTATTTTCAATTTTTTAATTCAATTTTTAATGATGAAATTTGTGAATTAACTAAATTTGATAATGACTTTAAAGAATTAGAGAATAATAAGAAAAGTACTTTACCTTTATAATAATAAAAAATAGATATATTTGTTTTAATAGTATAGTGTAAAAAAGTCAGGGCTTCGTAACCGCGAAAGTGACGTGTACCGCACAAAATTGTGGTCTCGTTTTTCGAACTTTTAATCAAAAGGTACGTTCTGTATAATAAGAGGAAAGTAAAGTAAAAAGAGCTTATAATACATTAAGTCTATATAAGGTATGTTATTAATTATTCAATTGAGATTTAAAGAGAAGGTTAATACTATTAATCCAATAGATTTACGTGTTTTTCAATTGAGAATGGACGTGTCTTATCAATTATAGAATAAATTTGCCTTTGAGCAAGAATGATAATAAAATTGATCAAAATGAATGATTTATTAATAATTGATTGATATGGGATATGGAGAACAACCTTTTCATTAAATTAAAATAAATTAAAATAAAATAATACTAACAAAAATTATATAATTAATTTATTATTAAAGAAATGTCTGATACAGAAACTAAACCAGATACCAAACCAGGTGAATCACATATTAATTTAAAAGTTGCTGATGGATCATCAGAAGTTTTTTTTAAAATTAAAAGATCAACTAATTTAAAAAGATTAAAAGATGCATTTTGTAAAAGACAAGGTAAAGATCCAGCTAGTTTAAGATTTTTATATGAAGGTGAAAGAGTTTCAGATGATGCTACCCCAGATACATTAGAAATGGAAGATGGAGATGTTATTGAAGCTCATAGAGAACAAGTTGGTGGATCCAATTAAATATATAATTAAATGGTGAATTTTTATTTTTATTTTTATCTATCTTTTTCTTTATTTTTGTTATAATAACTACTAGTTATACATATAGTGTTTGTTTTTATATTTATATCAGTTTGATATAGTGTATAATGTTGGTTAATTTGATGTAAATTACAATTACTATTCGATAATTTAATTTTGATTATAATTGAACTAATTGATGTCAGTTTGATTAATCTAGTTAATCTAGTAAAACCACTTCTACTTCTACGCATGTCCAACTGTCCAAGTTAGTTAAATTTACAATTAAGTTACGTAGTTGATAACGTCTTTTATAATTATAGCAGTAATTAGGTACGTTCCTTGTGTAAACACAGGCAATTAACCCAAATAGGATGAATTGTCACTATTTCAGTTAATTAAGTTAATTAAGAGCGTGTTTCTAGGCTCTGCGCAGCGTGTTTAATTAAGAGCGCGTTCTGTCAGATCTGTTAACTGTGAACTGTGAACTAGCTGTGAAGTTGAGCTCACTGAACTGCTCCATTACAGTCTGTTGCTGGTGGTTCTCTTCTACTGTCCACCAGCTATACCAACTCTACAACACCTCTCTCCCCCGTCTCCCCCGTCTCCAAACCCAGACTCTCCCTCTCCCTCTCCGTTCCCTTTTCGTCCGCCCCCCCTGCGGCCTGCCACGCTAAAACACCCACCGCGTCGCGCAGTGTAAACACTGAACAACAAAGCAAAACACCTCCTTCTACTTCAATCTCAATTTCAACTCTCTCTCTCTGTTCCCTTTTCTTCTTAATTACTTCTCTTCATCCTCTACAACTAACTTCTATCCTCTCTTTATCCCATCTACCCTTCCCTTGTCTCTCCAATAGGTATGTCTACCATCTAATATCTCTCTTCTCTCCAACTGTTCCCTTTACTAACGCGTTGTTATTAACTTGTTTATGATAGAAATGATGATCAATAATCATTCAAGACAAGAATCACTGGCATCTTCGTATGTCTCAACTAATGCTATGAGTAGCAATACTTCAATATCAACTAACAATCAAAACACTTCAAGTATCAAAAAATCAAATTCTCCAATTAAAATAGGTCCTTGGAAATTAGGTAAAACTTTGGGTAAAGGTTCAACTGGACGTGTCTTATTAGCAACTAACATCAATAATGGTCAAAAGGCTGCTGTTAAAGTCGTCTCCAAATCTTTATTAAATAACGAACTATTAGAACATCAACAAGAACAACAGCAACAACATCAACAACAACAACAAAATGATACTGATGAAAAAGGTTGTGATTCTGCTGGTTTAAGTTATGGTATCGAAAGAGAAATTATTATAATGAAATTATTAAATCATAAAAATGTTTTAAGATTATATGACGTTTGGGAAACTGATAATGCTTTATATTTAGTTTTAGAATATGTTAAAGGTGGTGAATTATTTGATTTATTAGTTGAATCTGGTCCATTACCTGAACATGCTGCTGTTGAATTTTTTAAACAAATTATATTAGGTGCTTCATATTGTCATAATTTAGGTATTTGTCATAGAGATTTAAAACCTGAAAATCTATTATTAGATCAAAATTATAATATTAAAATTGCAGATTTTGGTATGGCTGCTTTAGAATCAAATGATAGATTATTAGAAACTTCTTGTGGTTCTCCTCATTATGCTGCTCCTGAAATCGTTTCTGGTTTACAATATCATGGTTTTGAATCTGATGTTTGGTCTTGTGGTGTCATCTTATTTGCTTTATTAACTGGTAGATTACCTTTTGATGATGATAATATTAGAGAATTATTATTAAAAGTTCAAAAAGGTCAATATGAAATAGTTGAAGATTTATCAATAGAATCAAAAGATTTAATTTCAAAAATGTTAACTGTTGATCCAAATCAAAGAATTAAAATTAAAGATGTTTTTAATCATCCTTTAATTTTAAAATATCCTTTTAATGATTTAGATTTTAATAATTTCCCTTCTCCAAATTGTGCAATTAAACCTGTTAATTCAATTGATGAAATTGATCAACAAATTTTAGATAATTTGGTTATTTTATGGCATGGTAGAGATAAAGATTCAATTATTCAATCTTTATTAAGTACTCAACAAAATTCTGAAAAAACTTTTTATTCTTTATTATTAAGATATAGACATGATCATTCAACCACCACCACAACAACAGCAACAAAACAAATCCCTCAATCTATTAATAATGATAACAACAATAACAATGATAGTAATGTTCCAAAAAGTAATTCTGATAATTCTTTGGAATCAATTAATAGAAAAGCTAAAAGATCATCACAAACTTTCTCAATTTCAAGTTCAAGAAAAAGAGTTTCATTTCAATCAAATAAAACTTTAACTCAATCATCATTAAAATCTATTACTCCAACTAAACGTCCACAATCTTATCATGAAGATGTTGCTGCTAAACGTCAATCTTATCATGAAGATATGATTAGTAGACCTTTACCAATTAAACCAATTGTTACTCCAAAACCTAAATCTGCTCCTTTACATTTTAAATCTTCTTTACAAACTGAACCTTTAATTAATACTAATAATAAAAGAACTTCAATGATGTCAAATAGAAGTCATAATAGAAATTCAATGTTATTTTCAAATGAATATAGATCAAATAGAAATTCATTAATTTTATCTGAATCTAATTATAAAAGAAATTCAATTAATTTAACTCCAACTAAAAAGAGAACTTCAAGAAAATTAAGAAATTCAGTTACATCTAAATTATTATCAACTTATTCAAAATTAGCTGATTTAGAAGAATCTCAAAGTGATAAATTAGATAAAAAAATTAGAAGAACTTCTGCTGATTTTGCTACTTTATGTGATATGTTATTTAATGATGATGAATCTCCAAGAAAGAAATCTTCAAGATTACCAAATTCTGATACAATGAATACTATGAAAGCTATTTTATTTGCTGATGATTCAAATACTAATAATAAACGTGCTTCAATTTCAAATGGTTCTAATAAATCTAAAAGAAATTCTTTAGTTCAAAAGAGACAATCAATGGGTGTTAATGTTAATAACAATAGAAATAGTTTATCAACTTCAATGAAATCTCCAACTTCTCCAACTTCTTATTCATCAAAAAGAACTTCATCAAATCCATTAGAAAGAATTTCAAGAATTTTAAATAATAATGATTTAGAAAATTTAAAGAGAAGATCAGTTTCATCAAAATTATCATCTTCTAGATTATCAATGAAATCTTCAAGACCTCCATCTGTTGGTCCACCTCCTAAACCAGCATCAAAATTAGATCCAAGATATAAAGTTTATGCTGATTATGAAAAAAGAAAATCTGTTGGTTCAGCTAATTTATTATCATCAGTTAATGAAAATAAACAATCTGAAAAATTCATTGATGAAAGTGAAACTGTTTTAGGTTCTTCTGAAGAATCATTAAATTCTAAAATTGATCATGATGATGATGATTATGAACATGAAAGTGATGATTCAATTACAATTGTTAATAGACAACAAAGAGGTCAATATGAACATAATCAAGCTAATAATACTTTAGAAAATGATTATTTTAATGGTTTAAAACAAGCTGATGTTTCTTATGAAAATGATGAAGATTATTATTATAATAATAAATTAAAGAAATTAGAACAAAAAAGAAATAGAAGTGGTGATTCAGTTATTAGAAAATCAATTCCAACTTCAATTAATGATGTTAAAGTTCCTCAAGTTACAAGACGTTCTAGAAACTTCCCTGATAATAGATTATCTGTTTTATCAATTTATTCAACTAAAGCTTCATCAACTAGATTATCTGCTTATTTAAATGATATTGATTTACAATTAAAAGATCAAGATAAACAACAATCAAATAATAAAATTAAGAATAGAAATACTGATGCAAGTGCTTTAAATAGATTATCAAAAAGTACTCAAAGAGCTTCTATGCTATTTACTGAAGATGATGTTGTTGATATGAATGTTACTTTAAATTCTTCGAATGTTGATGATTCAACTGTTCAAAATAATAATAATACTACTATTAATGGTGATGATGATGATGATTTATGTTTTGTTGATACTCCTCAAAAACATAGACAAACTACAAACTCTGTGATTTTAACAGGTTTAGATAATATTCCACCATTAACTCATAAAGAATCAAAGGATACTTTAATGTCAAATGATGATGTTGATAATTCAAATGCTTTTATTATGACCACTCATTCAAGTTCTCATAAATTACCTGAAATTCCTGGTTCTCCAATTAAAGATGAAATTAAAAGAAAATCATTACAATCTAATTTTGAAATTTATGAAGATCAACCAAATGATATTCAACAATTAAAACAACAACAGCAACAACAACAACAACAGAAGAAACAACCATTACAATCAAAACCACAACAAAATAATAGAATATCTCATGATAATAAAGCTTCAAGTCCTGAAATTAAGAAATCTGAACCTGCTGGAATTAAATTACCAGATGGTAAAGATCATGTTACATTAGCTGTTAATAAACAACGTCAACCTTTAGGTGAAGTTGATAAGAATAAGAAAGAAAGAAAAGGTTCATTCTTTAGAAAACTTTCATTAGGTAAAACAAAAGAAGAAGATACAACTGATAATTCAAATGTTGATACTAAAAGAAAAGTTTCTTTAACTCAAGCTTTTATGTCATTATTTACAGGTCATGAAAATATTCCAACTAATCAAATTACAACAATATTAACTCAAGCTGATTTATATGAAGCATTAAAATCATTATTAATTACTTGGAAACAACATGGTATTACAAATGCAAAATTTGATCCATTTAATTATAAAATTGCAGCTACAATTTCTAAAAAGAATGCATTAGGTTTAAAAGCTTGTAAATTTGGTTGTGAAGTTATTAAAGTTAATAATACCATTAAATCAGGTAAGAAAAATAATGATTCATCACTTGCTAAGTCCAAGATTGTTTTCAGTAATTTGAAAGGTTCAAATAAGAGTTTCAATAGACTAGTTAGTGAAATCAGTAGTATTCTTGATAAAGAAAGCATTTTGGTCAATTGATTTGATTGGTTTTTATCAATTTTTGTTTTATTTTGTGATTTAAAAAAGTTGTATTCATAGTTTTCTTCAATTTATTGTTGAAAGATTCTGTTAATGTTAATTGTTAATTTGTTTTTTTTTTAATTTAATTTAATTTAATTATTTCTTTGTTTTTTTTTCAATTTATTCATTCTTTTTTCTGTTTTTTCTGTTAATATTAACTGAAAAAATTGTATTTATTTTTGTTTTTGTTTTTTATTTGTTTTATTGTATTTTGTTGTTCTATCATTGCTTAATTGTCTTTTTTTTTTTATTTTTTAAATTTACTTTCTTTATTCGTTCTTGTGTTCTTTTATTATTATTTTTTTTGTTTTGTGTACTGTCTTTTGTTATTTGTATTTTCTGTTTTTTATTTACTCTTTTTAGTTCTTTATCAGTCATATAACTTAGCTTTTCTTATAGACTTTCTATTTACATTTTATTATTATTACCTATTACTATTATTATTATCTTCCCCTATCCCCTCCTATTTTATTTACCTTCCTTTATTACTTTTATATTTACACTCCTCTCACTTTCTCTTTTATTTTACATAATTCTAATACTCCAATAATTACTTATAACTTTTAATTAATATTAATTAGTAATCTTAAAATATAATACAAAGCAAAATTAATTATACAAAATTATACACATGCACGTACTATTAATCAAGCAATCGAGGTTCAATAAGACCAGATGTAGTTAGATGATGACCTTTCATTAAATATTGTCTAAAATTATCTAATTCTAATTCAAATAACATTGAATCAATTTTAAAATATTTTGGTAAATTGAAAAATTCATTTAATGAATTATACATTAATATAATTAAATATGGTCTAATATTTAAATATAATAAACTTAATCTTGTAAGTAAATGATTTGGAATTTTTTTAAAATTATTTGTAACTTTTAAATTTGGAAATAATAAATTTGTAATCATTTTTAATAATTGTTTAATTGATAAAATCTTTGTAAATGAATATGGACCTAATATAATTCCATTTCTTGTGGTATGAACTTCTTCTCTTGTTTTCAAAACTTTTTTAGTAACAACAATTGAATTCTTATTTTGCTCTTGTTGCTTTTGTTTCTCTTGTTGTTTTTCTTGTTGTTTCTGTTGTTCCTGTTGTTCCTGTTGTTCCTGTTGTTCCTGTTGTTCCTGTTGTTCTTGTTGTTCTTGTTGTTCTTGTTGTTCTTGTTGTTCTTGTTGTTCTTGTTGTTCTTGTTGTTCTTGTTGTTCTTGTTCTACTACTGGAGTTACCTGTGCTTCTTTGGTAACAGATTCTTCATTTTCATTTGATTCATTCATTTCACTTCTTTCTTCATTTGAAATCTCTGGAACTTGATTATTCCCACTAACACTAGATTCTGTAGAAGCAGCAAGATTACTAGTTATTTCAAGACCATTATTCTGGTGTTCTATTTCATCACCATTATTAGTACTTTCTGCTAATTTCTCATTGAAAAAACTATCATAACAAGTCATGTTTTTAACTTTTTTAAGTTTCATACAATCATTAATAAACTGAATATCTTTTGACAAAAAAATTGATTCACCATCAGTTATAATTGAATTTAAAAATAAAACTCTTTTTTTAACATCATCTATCTTTCTTACCAAATTATCACCAAAAAGATCCAAATATTCATCCTCATCTTTAAAAACAATTAATTGTTTTAAATTAGGAATTTGTGTTTGTAATAATGGATAGTCGCCAAATCTAGGTCCTTGTTTTTCATCATTAATACCAACTAATGCTTTACGTTGATTAATTACAATTGGTGGTAATTGCTTATATTTAAAATTTGATAAATTGGCCATTATATATTCATATTCACGCTCATGTATAAAAACAGTTCGATCGATTGATTTATCATTAAATTTCTTTGACATCTGAATTGAAAAGTCAAAGAAAAAATTATCAAGTTGTGAACTTAAATCTGGATCTGATTCTGTATCATATTTTGAAAAAATCTTATAATATGGTGGTTTATAAATTCTTGGTAAATTCTGACTATCTTTAACTAATTCGGGTTCTTTTGTAAATTCCTCTTCTATTTTCTCAAATAGGAAACCCAAATTTCTAACAATCAGATTATCAGGTATTCTTGATATTAATGGAGTTTTTGTTGCAACTTTCTTCACTTTGGGAGTCTTAGAAGTTCCTGTGGTTCTCTTCTTGATAATTATTTTTGGTGATCTTCTTGCAACAGATTTTTTAGTCTTCTTTTGTTTTGGACTAGTTTCCAGCTCTTCTTCATAGTCTGACTCTGACTCTGATTCTGAGTCTGAAAAAACAGGAGGTAAATTTCTTGATTCTGCAGATTCAGATGATTCAGATGATTCTGACGATGATTCTGATGAAGATTCCGATGAAGAAGATATTACAGATTTAGAGTTACGAGAAGAGCTTAGTTTCTTTGTCTTACGTGGTGGAACAAATTTAGTTGGATATGAAACACCACTAACTTCTGGAACTTCAATCTCTTGTGATTCTGGAACTGTAAAACAATTTTCTGGACTAACGGCTTGTAAATCATATTTTCTCTTTCGTTTTGGAGTCACAGGAGAGTCAATTGATATATCAGAACTATTTCGAGTTGAATGTGATCTTTTTCTACTTGCTGATTTTGGTGTTCTCTTCTTCTGAAGTTCCTCATCTGTTGAATATTCCTGCTCTTCATAATCATCTTGATTTATGCCTAATAACGAGGATTCATGTTGAATATTTGAATCCTCTTTAGCAAGAGATCTTCTTTTCATGGGTATAGGACGTCTCTCACTCTTTTTAGGTGGTAAGATTAGCACATCTGATTTTAATTTTGATCTATCGTAAAGAGAGCTGGTTCTCAAAGTTACAGGAGACTGAGTCTGTGAGTTTTTGCCTCTAAGAGATCTGCTTGATACAGAAGGAGGTAAACTTAATTGATCTTCTAATTCTTTTGTTTTTTCTTTTTGCTTCTTATATTTAGATTTTCTAGACATGATTGTTTTAGTCAACTCAGCCAAACTTATATCATCATCTTGATTTTTTTCTTTTATAAATAATTCAGAATCAAATTCATAATTCAATCTTTTCTTATCACTTAAACTCTTACTTATTTTATCAAAACTTTTATGATCAAGCACTATTTTAGCAATTTCATTAGGTAAATCAGAGTAAGTTGAATTGATACTTGATAAATAGATAGTGAAGTCAATTAAACAGAGAAGTTTATAGTCATTATCGAGTGAGTCAAGAGAAAGGGAATTAAATGTCTCATGGATTATGGTGTATTCATTCTTCTTATTGAATATTTTCTTTAGTATAACTAAAACTTGATCTTTAAATTCATCTTCTGATAACAATGGTTTTGAAATTATATCTTTTGCATTTGGTTTATCCAGTAATTCATCAAGAACTTTATCAATCTCAGAAGTATAGGTATCAATGTTATACTGCATCATCTTAGATCTTTATGAAGTATATATTTCAGAACTACTATAATTAATTTGTAATTAAAATGTAAATAAAAAACATAAAATAAAATATTAATAAAATAATAGTTTCGCGTCGATTTCCAGTCTCTCCTGCGCCGATCGACGCAATCCGAATCCGGAACTTTTTCTGAAACCAGCCTTTTCTTCAGTGAGTTTTAGCTACTCCTTTTGTCTTTGCAAGCAGCCATTGCAACTGATTCAGGACTAGTCTAACTAAGAATGGGTTACATCTCATTGTCAGTGGCGTCTGATCTTTCTTTAGAATCCAGCTACTTTAGTATTTATATATCATTGATCCCTTATTGAACTGTGTTTGTGACCTATCTCTTTCAGATTGATTCATTCAAATCAACTGTACATGATACATCCATAGTATTGAATCATTGTTGTATCTGCAAAACTTATCCATCACATTACCTATTACATTACACACTAATTACAGTATTAAAATATTCTGAATATAATAAAAGTCTAATATTTCAAAACATGGCAACAGTTGTTCAAACATTACCAGCAACTATTGATAACAATCGATATAATTATACCAACTCAAATGATTATCTAACTTATTTTGATGATAGAGTGATAAAACATGAAACAGTTGCAACCGGTTTACAAACAAATAACTCACAAGGGAATTTAACTCTCCGAAAGAATTATCAACCCATACCTGAATCTCAAGATATATTAAGTAGACATTCTTCAATTAGATCAGATAAAAGTAAAGGTTATGTCGTGAAAAGAAAAAAATCAACAACTTCTGGTGGATATTATAGAATACCTCGAAAATCAAAGAAAAAGAAAAGTCGCAAGATTGATATGAATTTTAGAACTAAAGAAGATTTATATGCTGTTTTTGAAATGCTTTCAAGTGAAAACTTACCATTAGTTCCAAACGAGGTCCTTCAATATAGTATACATCCCCAAGTTAATGTTCTGAGAAGAAACCCTACCATTAAATATAAAATTGTTACAATGGAATCCATCGATGATAATAAGAATTTAAAGTTCCATGATTCAAAAACAACTTATTCTGAATATACCCATGTTAAACAACGTTCAGATGATAGAACCTTAATACCTTGGCCAGAAGGTGATACTAGACAGGCATCAAAGGCAAGTTTAGCTCTGGATCAAATGGGACATCTAGTTAAGAATACGAATGCTGCTCGTAGTTATGTTACAATGGAAGCTACTGATTCAAACCAAAGAGAAAGCACAATAGCTGAGGTGAGCTTAACATCTAATTCAGAAGTTTACAGTCAATTCAAAGGAGCCCTGTTTGAAAATCAATTTAACAGTTGGACTGCTTTGGAGCATTATCTGAAAGCAGAAAGAATGGACATTTGGGATAATGAATATGTATTAACTAGACTAATGTTGGAAATTTATTTACGGAGAGTTATTTCAGGTAGAATTGGCTTGAATTTAGGTACGGGGAGAGGAAGAATGTCTGCTCGTGAACTACATATGGCTACCTGGAGAGAACTAAGGAAAGTGGTTAGTTCAGTTTATGGTTATGATCAATTATCTTTCTTTAAGGACCAAGCTTACGAAGTTTATTAAGATTTCCCAATTTACTAGTTATTAAATCACTTAAAATCAGCATATATATATTCGCATATGTCAGAGGTATGTAATCAATTTACAACCAAAGATTATACTAATTCAATTTTTTTTATCTATTTTTATTTTATCCTCATTGCTAATACTATCTTTTTTATTTTTATTTTTATTTCATTTTTACTTTTACTTCTATTGCTATTAATATTTTTATTATTTTTCTTATCTGTGTACCATACTACTTTTTTTTACGTTTGTATTAATTAAATACATATAGAGAATTAAATCATGAAAATTCTATTGAAAATGCTAAGGTACTATAATTATGAATATATGATCATATATATTAACATGGTAAAAATGACTATTTATAAGAAAGTTTTGTATAAACTAAAAAAAATCCTTCAAAGATTTGTTATCTTTGTATAAATCTAACTTGTTGGTATAAATTGCTTGAACTCTAGTGTATTCATCATCTAATTGTTCAATTTTCTTTGATTTCAAGAATGTTTCTAGTTTAGTCTTCAATTTATCATTGGCTAAACATAACTCAGCAACAATTTCAAAACAAGTAATAAAGAATTTAGTAAATGCAGATTTACCCGTTCTGTCTCTCACAACTTTATTATAAAATGAATTGAATTGTAAAGTGAACCAAGACCATAAATATTCAGCAGAATTAGGCTGGAATTTGAAACCAATCAATGCTAATTCAATCATAATAATATCCAAATTAGTTTGAACATAGTTCAAAGTTTTATGTCTTAAATCTTGGGAAGTAACACAACCCAACGAAGCAATAGCAGCTGTTCTAACTTCAGCGATGGCATTATCTTCTTCAATTACATTATTAACAATTAAACCAGGATTTTTAACTAATTTAGAAATCTCCTTATATTCTTTAATGGTACCATTAGCTTGAATACATGATAAGGCTGGTGACAATAATCTCTTTGAAACTGATTTCTTAGGACCATGCAATAAGTTTTTAAACAATTGTTTAGAAATTGATAATGTGGCTTTGTTTTTTGGATCTAATGATAATAAACTTGCCCTGGCACTTAACTCAGAATCGGATAAAGTTGAGTAATCAATATCCCATTTAAGTTGGCCTAATAAAGAAGTAGCTAATTTGTCAACCCATTGTGATATCTTCTTATTTAAAACTGGATCTCTGCTATAGGAAGTTGTAATAATTGATTTAGTTAATTGATTTAACATGCTTGCAATTAAATTTAGAACGTTTGGATGAACGACTTCAATGTTACCAGAAATCTCTTCTATAATTTTAAAGAATCCAGTTATGTCGTCATCATTTTGATAATAGGTGTTATATAAGGATGAAATATCAGTGAATACTTGTGCTTGTTCGATTGGATTTAATTTTCCGAAATTCTTAGCAATGGATTCATAAAGATTCAATGAATATTGAACATTTGTAATAGCAG
This sequence comes from Ambrosiozyma kamigamensis, assembly GCA_030572235.1. Lineage (NCBI taxonomy): Eukaryota > Fungi > Ascomycota > Pichiomycetes > Pichiales > Pichiaceae > Ambrosiozyma > Ambrosiozyma kamigamensis. The sequence continues at coordinate 49,040 of JAJLZM010000235.1, read as the reverse complement.
TGTTGTTAGCATTAAGTAATAAGAAATCAGAAGTAGTAATTTCAAGTTTTCTATCGGTTATTAAGTGTTTACCAATCTTACCATCTTTTAATTTAATGAATAAAGGAATTTGATAAGGAACATTTTCCAATGTATCATCAGGAGTAGTCAAAAGTCTAGTTTGTGCAATTTCAATCTTATCGTCACCCTTAGAAGAAACAGTTAATAATGGAAAACCAGGGAGTCTAATCCACGAGTTCATAATAGTTGGAATATCGTATCCAAATTTGTTTAATTCATGGGACTTTAAAAAGTTCCAGAGATCGATTGGTTTGAAAAGGCCAAATTTGTTCTTAGCAATGAAATCACCAATAATTTTAAAGAAATTATCATAATTGTCATTTGGAATATCATTGAACAGGTTACCTAACATTCTTAAAACGAAAATACCTTTTTCATAAGAGAAACGATCATAAGTAGTTGTTGTTTGAGTTGTTTTAACATTTGAAACAAATATTGGTGGGATTCCATTATCAGCTTGAGTTCTCTTAACTTGAGTCAAATCTCTAAGAGTATTTTTCAACCATAAATCGTCTTGGGATTCGGCTATAATAGAATTAGCCATGAATGTAGCAAATGATTCATTTAACCAAGTATAATCAAAACTATCAAAAGTAATATAATCACCAACATACATATGTGCTAATTCGTGAGTAATAACGTTTCTAATTGAATTTTCTTGATCTTCTAACTTTTTCGTTGGAACATCCCAGCCCGGAGTTAATATATGTTCATTTTTAACTTGAATCAAAGCCCAATTTTCAACAGCAACGTCAGATAAGAAAGGTAAAGCAACCAAATCTAACTTTGAGAAAGGGAAATCAACACCAAATTTGGATTCAACAATTGGTAACGCTTCTTTAGCAACATTTAGTGCAAAATAACCTCTTTTAGCTTCACCTAATTGAGTGTAAATTCTAATTGTAGCTTTGTTTGATTTTAATGAGACAGTTTCTTCCAAATAGTCTAAATCACCTAAAGTAAATGCAAATACAGAAAGTGCCATCTTTGGAGTTTCTTCAAAAATAACTTCTTTTTTAGTATCATCAATGATTTCAGTCTTTTCAATTGCACCAACGGAAACACATGTGTATTTAATATCAGTGGTTAGGGATAATTTAATTGAGGCTTTAACCAAAACATCATCGATACATGGTAAAATGTATTTAGCAAAAGCAGGTAATGTATGAGAAGAAACAAGTTGACAGTTGGAAACACCTGTTTTTGGATGAGTATAATTAGTTTTAAACACACCTTTAGTGACATCTTGATAAGTTCTAATTTGATGAATAACACCAATGTAGGTAATTTTTAAAGTTAATTTAGATTCAGAACTTAATAAATCTTTAACTAATAAATCATCAGAATATAATGTAACTGTTTCATTTTTTTTATCCAATTTAGTTTTCAATTTTTGATTGATAGTATCGGATATAAGAAAAGATGAGGTAGTAATCAATTCAGCTGAATTTAAAACAATTTGGAATTTGGAATCATTATCAGAATTAGATGATCCAGTTAAAAGAGAGTTTTCTTCTAAGTTGATTTGAAGAGTACCTGTGAAGTTTGGTTTAGAAGGGAAGATGCTTAACCTTAGATCATAACTTGTTGGGATAAAAGTGTTGGAAAGAGCCAATTTCTCTGGGGCTTTAGGCAAATTGTTGATATCTATAGTTGTCATTTTCAGATTGAACCCTCCTTATAGATCTTGATAAAAAGAGTGTGATATTAAAAGGCCACGTTTGTTTGTTAGGGAGTTAAGCCAAACAGAAAGTGAAAAATATGATCCAGCTTGTGTCTGTAAACCGGACACCAATTTCGGATACTGGGCCACATGTGGCGGTGCTCACTATAACGCGTTTTTCTCTTTCTCTCGCTCTTCAAGACTTCTTCATTGAAACCGTGTTTGTTCAAAGTTCATTCAATTGTTCAATTTATATCAACTTCAATTATGTCACTTTGGGCAGATAAATATAGACCAAGAAGCATAGATCAACTTAATTTCCATCCTACCATTTCAAAGAGATTGAAATCTTTAGCTTCTTCTGGTGATTTCCCACATCTATTAGTCTATGGTCCTTCAGGAGCTGGTAAGAAAACTAGAGTTTTAGCAACATTAAAAGAATTATATGGTTCAAGTGTCGAAAAATTAAAAGTTGATATCAAAACATTTGTTACTGCTTCAAATCGTAAGTTAGAATTTAATGTTATTTCATCACCTTACCATATTGAAATTACTCCAAGTGATATGGGTAATAATGATAGAATTGTTATTCAAGATTTATTAAAAGAAGTTGCTCAAGTTGAAAGTATTGATTTTACAAATTTAATTGGAGGACGTGAAGGTGCTCATCAACCAAATAAGAAAAAATTCAAAGTTGTTGTTATAAATGAAGCTGAATTATTAACTAGAGATGCTCAAGCTGCCTTAAGAAGAACAATGGAAAAATATTCTGCTAATATTAGACTAATTTTAATTTGTAATTCTACTTCCAATATCATTGATCCCATTAAATCAAGAACTTTAGCTGTTAGAGTTCCTGCTCCAACAATTGAAAATAGTTTGTTAGTGTTTGATAATATATTAGCAAAAGAGCAAGAGGCAAAGAGAATTTATCCTGAAAGTGAAACAGATAGACAAATTGTGTATAAACATATTGCTGAAGCATCTAATAGCAATTTAAGAATGGGTATTATGATGCTTGAAGCACTTTACATGAACAACGAAAAAATTACAACTACGACAAAAATGATCATACCCGATTGGCAACTTGTGATTGATGATTTGGCTAGATCTATAACAAAAGATAGATCTGTTGCTAGATTGCAGCAAACAAGAACAATTCTTTATGAATTATTAGCTCATTCTATTCCAGCTAAATTAATTTTAAAAAGATTAACTTTACAATTATGGGAATATATTGATAACTCTGGAACTTTTAGAAATGTTGATCAAGTTAAATTAGGTGTTGTTAATGCTGCTGCTTTATTTGATGAAAGATTAAGTTTAGGTAATAAAGACATTTTCCATTTAGAAGGTTTTGTTACAAGAGCTATGGTTATTATGGAAAAAGACTTATCGTGATTTTTTTTCATTTCTTTTCTTAATTTTTAAAAAATAAAATAACTGTAACTATCTAAAAAGTGCATTAATTAAAATAATCCATATTTATCAATGTTTTATGGGAACTAGACTCAACTAGTAAAACTAGTAAAAGAATAAAGATTAACCACCAAATCCAGATGTGGCGTAATTAGCCACGATTTACTGCGCCATCGCCTTTTTAGAGGGCAAAAACACCAAAATCAAATCAGTGGGAATGAACTGAATAACAAGTGTCTCTCCAATTAAAATATCCCTGCAATTGAACACTTGTTGGTTTGTTGACTGAAGATGGCGAGTCATAATAAATCATGCTGCTCATCAGAGGGGCATGATCATAGTTTGAAGCTTGAAACCACTACAATTGATATAGCTAAAGAATTACAAGGTTCTGTATCATTAAACAGCACCACTTTATCTTCATTACAAGAAGCTAACACTAAATCAAACAATAGTCCTGATGATGTTGCTAATGAAGAAATAGATCCTAATTCAATTACTTTCACACCAGCTTCAAAAGCTTCCAGTTTCCATTCATTGCCTATTGAACAATTTGAAGGTACTCAAAAAGATAAACCTTGGAGAAAAGATCCACATTATTTTAAAACTGTTCATATTTCTTTACAAGCATTTTTAAAAATGACTATCCATGCTAGACAAGGTGGTCCTTTAGAAATTATGGGTATGTTAATGGGTGTTACTAAAGGTTCTGATATGATTATCTTAGATTGTTATCCATTACCTGTTCATGGTACTGAATCAAGAGTTAATCCATTAAATGATGCTTATCCTTTTATGTTATCATATTTAAGTAAACAACAAGAATTTCCATATAGAAAAGAAAATATAATAGGTTGGTATCATTCACATCCTGGTTTTGGATGTTGGTTATCAGGTATTGATGTTGAAACTCAATCAATGAATCAAGGTTTTCAAGACCCATATGTTGCTTTAGTTGTTGATCCAGAGAAGTCAATTAGACAAGGTTTTGTTGAAATTGGTGCTTTTAGAACATATTATCCTGATAATATGCCTAAAGCAAATTCAGGTTCAAGTGATAATAAAAGTTTAGGTAATGTTTCTGGTATTTCTTCTAAAAAGTTGAAAGATTTTGGACATCATGCTAATAAATATTATTCATTGGGTATTAAACTTTTTAAAAGTGAACAAGATGAAAAAATTTTAAATCTATTAGATTCTAAATTTTGGTATAGTGGAATCATTGATACTAAACAAGAAGATGAAATTTTAAAAATTAATAAGATTAATAAATTAGCTAATAAAGTCTCAACTAAAAATTCTTTAGCTGTCAGAAGACTAGCATCAAATGAATCAAATACTAGTAAGAAATCAACTGCAATTAGAACTCCATTTGGTGATCAAAGATCTGCTATGGATGCACATAAAATGATGAGATTTAATAGACCATTAGGTGATATATCATCTTCTGATCTGCTAAGTCAAGGATTAGAAGGTCGTGGTGATGGACCATTTGGTACTAATTCGGGTGGAAATGCTAATGTGGGGGCTGCATTGAAAACCAGAAGTAATAATTTGAAAATTAGTCAGGATATTAATTTGCTGGGATCAGAAGAATTGAAAAGTTATCTTCTTAGGGAAATTCAAGAAGAATTATTCTTATAATTGTATTTTTTTCATTTACTAATTGCTAAAGTCATTTTGTACTCTTTCTTTACTTTATAATAAACATGAGTTTGGAATTAGATTCTACGTAGTTAGTTGTGAAATGTTTTTCAATTACTACTGTACTGTACCTATGTTTTATTCTACCATTTTAAAGTTCATCTATTAAGACAGAAAAGCATTATGTACAAGTTAAATAATTATAAAAAATAATAATGTGAATATATGCAAAACCTCTTAACTTAACCTTTACGTCCAGTAAATTCTTTATATTCAGGTAATTTGGATTTCATATAATTGGCAAATGGTTTTGTTGGTTTTTCTTTTAAAAGTTCTAATTGATTCACAGGTTCAGGTAAATCTTTAACAACCTTTAAACCTAATCTAGGAGAAGTAGATTTACTAATGAATTCCCAAACACCAGGTAATTTATCACAAGCTCTTCTTAAAGAATCTTTAGCGGCAGCTTCATGCATACCAGAAACTTCAAAAGCAACTTTACCTGTTGGGACTCTTGCAGCCCAATGATCAAAAGCACCTTTACCTTTACCCATACGTGTTTCATTACCCTTGATACAGATGGCAATATTTGTACAAAGTCTTTTCCATAATTTACCATTATTTGCTTTAACTAATCTGACTAAAACATTATCAGCAGCTTTTAAATGAGCAGCAGATACTCTTAAACCTTCAGTCTTTAATCTGACACCATATTCACCAAATTTCAAAGTTGTACCTTTTCCAGAACCACCTGTTCTAACTGTGACTCTACCTTTTTGTTTCTTCTTTTGTTGTTTATATCTTGGAGCCAATTCATGACCAAATCTTTTACCTATTCTGAATTTTAAACCACCTGGAAGTTGAACTGAATTTATGGTGTTCTGTATTGAGGGTCTTGCAAGGAGGTTAAGTCCGAGCCCTATTCTTGCTGTTGCACCGTTGAACATGGTATGATAATATGATATCTTGTTTATTGTTCAAGTAGTAGTTTATTAATTGTGAAATCGAGTTGAATTTTCGAAAGAGAAAAACACGGCGGTGCACAGGTGTTTTTCATTAACGTTGAAATGGTGTTATGGGGAGATGGTAAATAACTTAATAGTATTTGATATTACTGGTTTATTTGGATAATCAAAAGATGATTCCTACGAGACTTCCCACAGGCTTGCTTCTCAGTTCACAGAGAGTGCTGCTAAACTACTCTCTCAGATGTCTGTCAACTCAGGCAAAAACAATAAAAGTTCAAGATCAAACTTTCAAAACAGATGAATGGTCAAATGCAACACCAAGAATTTTGGATTTAGTTGGTAGAAATTTACATAAAGATCCAAACCATCCTATTGGTATATTAAGAGATTTAATTGAAACAAGATTCCAAAATATGGGTTATACTTTTTATAATGATTTCAACCCACTTGTTTCTGTTTATGAAAATTTTGATGTCTTAGGTTTCCCAAGTGATCATCCAGGTAGATCTAAATCAGATACTTATTATTTAAATAAAGATTATTTATTAAGAACTCATACAAGTGCTCATGAACATCAATGCTTTACTGAATGTCCAACCCCAGGTTATTTTATTTCTGGTGATGTTTATCGTAAAGATGAAATTGATAGAACTCATTATCCAGCTTTCCATCAAATGGAAGGTGCAAGAATTTGGTCAAGAGATCATTTTGAAAATGAATCTCAATTATTAGAAAAAATACAAAAAGATATTGATTCAATTCCAAAATTAAATGTTATAGTTGAAGATGAAACTAAACCATTTGATGATAAAATTAATCCAAAACAAGATTATATGACTGCTAAAGAAACTGATTTAGTTCAACAACATTTAAAAAGAACTTTAGAATTATTAGTTAATGAAGTTTTTAATGAAGCTAAAAAAGCAGCTAAATTAGCTGGTTCAACTGAAGAATATTTAAATGAACCATTAAAAATTAAATGGGTTGAAGATTATTTCCCATGGACTGCTCCATCATTTGAAATTGATGTTTGGTGGAAAGGTGAATGGTTAGAATGTTGTGGATGTGGTATTGTTCGTCAACAAGTTTTAACTAATTCAGGTATTAAAAATACAATTGGTTGGGCTTTTGGTATTGGATTAGATAGAATTGCTATGTTACTATTTGGTATTCCAGATATTAGATTGTTTTGGAGTTTAGATGAAAGATTTAGATCACAATTTAAAGCTAAAACAATTAGTAACTTTAAACCATATTCTAAATATCCTGGATCAGTTAGAGATATCTCATTCTGGCTACCGAAATCCGAAGAAGGTTTTACTGAATTGCATGAGAATGATTTAATGGAAATAGTTAGAGAAACTGCTGGAGATTTAGCTGAAAGTGTTAAATTAATTGATGAATTTGTTCACCCAAAAACTGGTAAGAAATCGCAATGTTACAGAGTGAACTACCAGTCCATGGACAGAAACATCACCAACGAAGAAGTGAACAGTCTCCATGACCACTCCAGAGAGATCCTAGCCCAAACCTACGGTGTTGAGCTCCGTTAATGTCCTGTAAATACTGTTAGATAAGTTAGATAATGACCTGTGTATAGTTAACCCGTGCACCCCTGCGCAGCGCTGTTTTTGATGAAAAGACACCTTACAAAGTGCAAAACACCTTTATCAACAACCACAGAATAACTACTGTCTTATACACAGATTAAACGACTTAAAATGGAAGATCAGCCAATTGGTATGTCACACTGTTCCGGAATTTCCAGAAACTCATTGGATAGAGTTCAATTCGTAATGATTTTATACTAACCGAAACTACTTTATATTAATTTCATTTTATAGTTCTTGATCAAGGTACAGGTTTTGTGAAAATTGGTAGAGCTGGAACCAATTTTCCAGATCATACATTTGCATCTATAGTTGGTAGACCAATATTAAGAGCTGAAGAAAAAACGGATAATGAAATAGAGATTAAAGATATAATGTGTGGTGATGAAGCTGCAAAAGTTAGAACCGCTTTACAAATTACTTATCCAATGGAAAATGGTATTATTAGAAATTGGGAAGATATGGAACATCTTTGGGATTATGCATTTTATGAAAGAATGAAAATAAATACTCAAGGTAAAAAAGTTTTATTAACTGAACCACCAATGAATCCATTAAGAAATAGAGAAAAAATGTGTGATGTTATGTTTGAAAAATATGGTTTTGGTGGTGTTTATGTTGCAATCCAAGCTGTCTTAGCATTATATGCTCAAGGTTTATCATCTGGTGTTGTTGTTGATTCAGGTGATGGTGTTACACATATTGTTCCTGTTTATGAATCTACAGTTTTAAATCATCAAATTAAAAGATTAGATGTTGCTGGTAGAGATGTTACAAGACATTTAATTAATTTATTATTTAGAAGAGGTTATTCATTCAATAGAACTGCAGATTTTGAAACAATTAGAGTTTTAAAAGAAAAATTATGTTATGTTTCATATGATTTAGATTTTGATACTAAATTATCAAATGAAACAACCACATTAGTTGAACAATATGAATTACCTGATGGTAGAGTTATTAAAATTGGTTCTGAAAGATTTGAGGCTCCAGAATGTTTATTCCAACCTTCATTAGTTGATGTTGAACAACCTGGTGTTGGTGAATCATTATTTAATGTAATTCAATCATGTGATGTTGATATTAGATCAACATTATTTAAATCGATTGTTTTATCAGGTGGTTCGTCAATGTATCCAGGTTTACCATCAAGATTAGAAAAAGAATTAAAACAACAATGGTTTACAAAAGTTTTAAGAAATGATCCAACAAGATTAGAAAAATTCAAAGTTAGAATTGAAGATCCACCAAGAAGAAGACATATGGTGTTTATTGGTGGTGCTGTTTTAGCTAATATTATGGCTGATAAAGAGCATATGTGGATATCAAAACAAGAATGGGAAGAACAAGGTCCTAGAATTTTAGATAAATTAGGACCAAGATAAATTTAATTTAATTTAGTTTAATTTAGTTTAATGAATGATTCTGGTTTATTTCTATCTATATTTTTATTTTGTTTTTTTCTGGATTTGTTTCACGTATTTTGTGTGTATGTTGTATAAAAGACTCATGTTTTATCATTATTGTTTTTATTTTTTTCGTTATTTTTACTAATTTATTCTTATATACGGTCATAGAATAAATTTATTTAAAAAATATGAAAAAAGACATACGTATTTGTAGTACATGTATCATAATAATAAAATGAAAATTAAAAAATTAAGCAAAAAATAATAATAAATGTTTCTATAATATACAAAAGAAAAATACAAATGCTATAAACTTAAAAAAAAAACAATAATGCAAAATATATCAAAAACTTAACTAACTATAATCATTAACCCTTTTCCAAACATCATTAACCAGAGTATCTAACCGTTTATCACTAATCTCAGGATGTGTACAACCGTATTTAACAGCATTTCTAACTAAATCATCCATAAATTTTTGAGTTAACAGTTTAGGATTTAAAAATGGCATATTTAAAACTTCACTAGCAGTTGATCTTTTAAATTGATCTCTATTTAAACAAGTTTTAATTAAATCAATTAATAACCCATTTATTTTAATCTTATCATTATTTTTTAATGTTCTTGGATATTTAATTTCAATTTTTGGATTAGTTATAGCTAATATTTTTTTACTACCTGTATATTGTGCATATGGTGGTTTACCATAAACCATTTGATAAATTATACAACCACATGACCAAATATCTGCAGGTTTACCAACTTTCCAATTTCCATTATGAATATTATCTTCTTCTTCTTCTTCACCATCAACTTTATTATTAGATAAACGTAATGTTTGATTAGCTTCAATCAATGTTTCAGGAGCCATATAATTTGGTGTACCAATTTGACATTCTCTATAAATATTCATAGTTTGATCACTTAATGTATTTGATATACCAAAATCAATTAATTTTAAAACACCTTTAACAAACAAAAAATTTGCAGGTTTTAAATCAGAATGAACAATACCCATATCATGAACTGCTTTAACACATTTCATCATCTCATTAACATGATATCTAACAAATCCAACATCAAATGGTAAATTAACTCTTGATGATAAAACATGTGCTAAATCAATTTCTCCACATTCTAAAACTAACATTATTAATCCTGTTTTAATTGAATGATCTAATAATTGAACTACTCTTTCTTCATTTTTCAGTTTTTTTAAGATACCAATTTCTCCTTTAAAAACCATTACAGCTGATTCATCATGATGATCAAATGTAACTATTTTAACAGCATAAGTTCTTTTATTATTACCTTGAACTGAACGAGCTTTATAAACTTTTGATGATCCACCTTTACCAATTAATTCTAAACATTCATATTCTTGATTATTTATTGATATAATATTAGTTGTATTTGATTTTGATGGATCAGAAGTACTAATATTTTTTTCTTGTTCCTTTTTAATAGCTTGCTCTTGTTCTAATTTAACTTCTTTCATAATCAGTTCTTTTTGAGCTTTTAATTCTTTAGCTAAAATCTCTTTAAAATGAATTTTATCATAAAACAATTGATCTTTCTTAGAATCATTTATATTATTATCACATATATTTAATTGAGTTGAAATAACTGGTATATTCTCCTTATTATTATTTCTCTGATCAGTAAAAATATCATATTGAATATTATTTTTAGACTGTGATAATGGAGTCAATGCTCTTCTTGGTTGTTCTGGTGTTGCATATATATCAAAATTATCGGTTTTTCTAGGACTTGGAGTATCAAATTGTCTTTGTTGTTGTTGTTGCTGTTGTCTTAATGATGAAGAACGAGCTGTTCCAGTACTTGATTCATATTTACTTTCTATTGTTGCTTGATTCATATTTAATGTGGATTTTCTCTTATATGGAGTTGGATTATTATTATTTCTTTTATGTAAAGGAGAGTAACCGTTATTATTATTAGTAGCAGTACTATTAGTAGTAGACAGTAAATTTGAACGTTCATGAACAGGAGTAACAGTCAATTGATGCTTCCTACTACTATTTAGAGAAGATGAATTAGTATTATAATAATTATTTGAATTGTTAGTTATAGTTTGATGATGAGATGAAAGGGTTGCTGTATTTTTAATTGAATTATTAGTAAAAAGATTATTAGTTGTAGAATAAGTAGTTTTCACATCTTCTTGAATATCATTATAATTATTATTATTATATTGTTCATCATCAGTTAATCTTCTTGGAGCACCTAAACCAACTTTTGACATAAATCTATATGAATGACGTGAAGATTTAATATTATTATTACTATTGTTGCTATAATTACTTATATTTTGAGATTCAAATACCAGATCTGAATTTTGTCTTGATACTCTATTATGATGATTATTTATTGATTGATTTGAATATATACTAGCTGAAGTTTTTTCAATTAATTCATTATTATTAGTAGTATTAAGATATCCAAATGAATTATGTGTTGTTGTTATTATTGATTTTCTTTGACTATTTTTCTTATTTATTGAATTAGTTCTTTCATCTTGTAATAAAGACATTGCATATGAACTTAAAGAAGGTAATGGAGGATCTAATTCATCATCTTCATCATTTTCATCGTATAACCTTCCTTTAATAAATCGACTATTTGTATTACCAGTTGATGTAGTAGTCATTGAATTAGGCGGCACTATTGAACGGTTCATTGAATTAGCAGTTGATGGTATACTATTTGGACTACTTATTGTAGATTTATATCTTGTGTTGTTATTGTATGACGAAGTGGAGGGTATTCTTGGGGATGATAGGCCATATATTTTCTTATGCAGTTCTGCCATGGTTATTATATGAATAGAATATAAATGATATGAAAAGGATGCAATATGAAAATGAATTAACGAATGTTGTTGTTGTTGTTGTTGTTGTTCATGTATAGCGTGTTTGTGAGGAGTTAAGAATCAACTATTGTGCGTGAACAGCAGGAGAAAAGAGTGGATGATGGTTTATAGAGTGATATGGCTGTGTCTTATTGACACTTTTGGACAATTATAGCTATTTACTGCTGGAATAGGGGAAGGAAGAAGGTGTACAAATTACAACCCTTTCGAGATTTGTTTTTGTTTCGAAGTTCAAACGCACTGTGATCGAGGAAAATCAAATTAAAATTAAAAAAACCAAAAACGAAATGTAAAACGTAAAAAAAGTATACAAGGGAAAGAAGGGAAAAAGGAGCTAATGGTAAGATATAAATATAATGTAGAATGAATACACGTAGCATCTTGCTTGTTATAAGTGAGTGAGTGGGGGTAAAAAGTAAAGGAAAAGCATACTGTATATCAAAACAACCAAACAAAACCAATACATACAATACAATTCATGAGATAATAATTTAACAAAAACGAATGTAGTCATCATAGAAAAAAAGCAAAGTCTTCAATAGTATAGAAATTCAATTTATAACGTCTAAATAATTACTTGGGCACATACCACATTCTCCCAGAGAATTTTTAGCTTCCCACCAATTACCTTTTGTATCTTTAATTCTGAAAATTTCACCTTTTTTGAATGATAATTCATTTTCATCAGGGGTTGATTCATAATCATATAATGCTTTAACAAAGATTGGATATTCTGGATCAACTGTTAAAGTAGTTCTATTAATGACTTTACTTGGATGAGTTCTTAAATATTCTTCTCTAGTAATACCATTAACTGGTCTTTGTTGTTCAAAAGTCTCTGGAACATTAATAACAGGGGGTGGTGCACCAGCAGAATTACGAAGTGATTGATTTTCATCTTTATAATGACTTGAATCTCTAGTACGACGACGAGTACTTATCGTTCTTTGTTTTGAAGTTAACAGAACATTACCACCACTACCAAAAGAATCAATAAATGAAATAATTGGAGCATTTGGTTCTGATCCAAAATAGAATAACCATAATAAGTTAACAATTGCTAATAAAATAAATCCAACACAAGCAGCACGAGCAGAAGCTTTATCTTGATAAATTAAATTATTTGTTGAATTTGTATTATAAACAAATGCAACTGCTAAACATGAACTTATGAAAAAACGATAACAATGGAATGTATTTGTTGTATAAATGATTGCAATGACTACTAATAATAAGATTTGGAAAACTATTCCCCACCAAGTGAATTTTGGAAAATAACTTAATTCTCTTGAAGCTGCAATTGAACAAGCTATAGCTATAATCCAAGCACCACAAGAGATAATAAAAGTTGTTATAGCAAAGGGATTAAATAGAGATATTTTATTTGATTGTGCCATTATATATGAAGAGAGGAAAGGATATATGTTGATCTTTAATGAACGTGAAATATAATTTTTGATTTAATTTTGATTTTTTTTTGTTGTGTGTAACGTAGTGTTTGAAGTTGGAACGAAGCGTGATTTTGAAAAAAAGAAGTGAATATATAGATTTTTGAGACGTGTCAAGATATGATAGACAAGATGATAGTATTCTTCTTTGTGATGGAATAGGAAATCTGAGATGTGAAGGGTACGTGGAATAGTAGTAATTTTTTAAGAACTAGTACGTTGTTGTTGATTTGTTGATTTGATGTTTCTTTTTGGCTGAAAAGAGACGAAAAAGACGCCCGAGGCGCAGGTGGCGGGTTTCTAGAAAACGCACCATAAAAAGGGATACTGTTACTACTCCTAGTAAATCATTCTAATCAATAATTATAATTAACAAACTCCAAGTTGAATTTTCATAAAAGTGTTTTTATGATTTGAGGTGAGTTAACTGTTTTAAAGTGTTTTTATAGAACATATTTTTAATTTTTCATGCATTTCCTTCCAAGCTAACATCGATCCTTTAAATTAGAAATTAACTATTTGCTAAACAATTCTTAACCTTTTAATAACTGTATTAATTAAAGATATCTCAATTAAATCGAATTAAATCAGTAATATAGGCATTTCTCAATCAGACCACATCTTCTTTTTTTTCAATTCACAACACAAGAAAAGAAAGAAAAGCTTCTAGAATTCAGTAGAAACCTTAAAGATACTGTACTGTACATATAATACTCTATCTAAGACATCAAATTTAAGGTAATCATATATATAAGAGTAATGGGTAATGTTGTAGTTAATATTAATTTGTTTACCATTAAATTAACAGCATTTTAAGAAAAAGGGGTACTGAAGACTAGTGAAGATATCGACTCAAGAGCCACGTACCGAAGTGAGATTTCTTATCTTCGTTAAAAATACACTTTAATTAATTCATCATTTTAAATCTTAAATTCTATAATTAAAAGAAAAGTTAGTGAAAATATACCTAACATAAATGTATTGAATTATGGGACGTTATATTGTAGTTATAGGGTAATTACCTCGATCTCTCAAAATCACAATTAAACTCTCAAAAATTATAGCTGAGAATTAATGTAATTAACTCGAAATTTCAGAATTATAGACTTACAGTAATTGGATACATACTAGAGTTAATTATGTTATGATATAGATGGTCGATAAGAACTTCCAAGAACTATATGAAGATGGCGCCTTGAATCCCTTGATCTATAACATTTAATTGTAGGAAACTTATACGGATACTTACCGTTATCCTTGAATTCCCGAATTTAAAGGTTTCTGAAATTATGAAGAGTCAATATTAATAAATTAATTAAATTAAAGTAAAATCTTCAAGTTAATTTATAAAATAAATAAAAGCACATGCAAATTGATATACGTACGTACGTACGTATAGACGGTATATAGTAAATAAAAAAAAGTTTTCTTGATAATTGTTGAGTGAAAAGTAATAAGCGCCAGTTACCATTACCATTGCTTTGAAATTTTTTACAAGGTAGCTATGGTTAATGTTAATGTTAATTCCGTTAGTAACGTTAGTTACCAGTGAAGTCGTGACTCATATATAATTCCACAACTCTTGAAGGTGTTATCACTATATCTAGTTATTCAACTTTTGGTAGCAGAAACCGTTATTTGAAGTTTCGCTAGAATTTTCAAGTTTTTCACTGTTTGGATATCAACTCCGAGAGCCCAGTAAAACAGTGATAAACAGTGTTTGAAGTTTGAGTAGCAAGTCCGGACCCTCCGTTGCCCCTCTGTGAGTACGTGATCTGGTGTAGGCTGTAGTAGTATTACTAGTATACGTTATATAGTCTACACAGGAAACCACCACACAGTATAGTGACTAATCTGGGGTAGCCAGAGCGGCTATGAATGGAATAGGCAATTTTCTCAGCGCGCTCCAGAAGTCCTGGTACAGCGGGTTCTTGTTCTTCTGTTCTCTACTGCTACCACTGTAGAACTCCTCTGTCACAGTAAACTGCTGGAAACACCGTCAGTACAGTCACCACCCAGTCCACTGTGACACCCAGCTGACTGACTGACTGACCGTCTGATCGACTGTGTCTGTCACCGTCTGTGACTTAGACTAACAGACTAACAGTAGCCTAGCGGCCTCGCCCCCGCCCATTGTGGAAAAGCCGCCCGCAGAGCACGGAAACCATCCACTACTAAAAATTATACTGTAGTTAAAACACTTTTTAACCAACAAATTCACATTTTACACCAAATTTGACCACATAGAATGCCTGAATCAAATGGTCACCATTGTTCAGTCACATAGTCTATTTTAAAATTGCCTGGTGCATACCTATCACTTGGTTTTCTCACACTCTCATATGTTTACCTGTAATTATGCATACAGCTAGTTTTCTTTTGTTCAATTATAAATATCACTTTATTTCCTCAATTTTCAATTTTCAATTAATCATCATCATATTATATTCTGTTCTTTCTCATATTATATATATTACACTACAATTAATTAAACTAATTACTTCAACTATGGCTGAGGTCCTATCTCATAAGTTAAATTCTTTAACTTTACATAATAACTTTAGTGCTAATTCTTTTCAAAATGTTCCAAATTCTGAATTACAAGGTTCTGGTTATAATTCAACTTCTTTTAAAGGTAAAGATCAACAAATTAGTGATGTCATGGATGCTTTAGATGCTTCTGGTTTTATTCCTGAAAATTTAATTGAATCTGAAACTAAATATTTTTATGATCAATTAGGTATTAATGATACTTATTTCGAATTTGAATCAATTCAAACTATTGTCTCTCATATTATTGCATTATATTCTGCTAAATTAGATGCTTATGCTAGAGGTGTTACTGATAAACCTTTCTTACATCATAGAAGAGAATTTGATGATCATGCTGTTTATTTTGATGTTGGGGATTCAATTCAATTTGAACATGAAATTGATGATAAATATTTAGATCGTCCAATTAATGAAGATTCTTTTAGAATGGAATATTTTCAATCAAAATTACCAAATGGTGATGCTGTTAAATGTAAATTTGTTTATAAATGTGATTTCAAAGATAAAATTAACAATAATAAAACTTTTTCAAATGATATTGATTCAATTTCTGATAAAACTTTTTTAAAAATTGCTTCAAATCATACTAAAACAATGTATTCAGAAGTTTTAAATCAATTAGATTCAACTGAAGGTCCTGTTATTAAACATTTTACTGTCGCTTCAACTGGTGAACAAAGAATTATTATTGGTTATAAAAAAAATTCTTCTCCAAGATATAATTCTGCTTTATCAACTTTAGCTAATTATTATAATGTTACTTTAAAAAGAAAATATGTTGAAAATTTCTCAAATGGGGCTTCAATTATTTCAATGTATTTTGATTATTCTGAAAATAATGTTTCATCTGATACAACTATTTATCAAATTGCAAAAGAAGCTTCTTTATTATATTGTATTCCAAATGGTATGTTTCAATCTAATTTCGCTTCTGGGGATTTATCAATTCAACAAGCTATTTATGCTCATTGTGGTGTTATATTTGTTACTCATTTCTTAAATAGATTAGGTCCTGAATTTAATTCTTTAAAAGAATTATTATCAACTTCAAATTCAAATAAAAATGCTGAATTAATTAGTAAAATTAAAAAAAGATTAACTTCTGAAACTTATACTCAATCTTGGATTAAAGATGCTTTTGAAGAAAATATTGAATTGGTTTCTCAATTATATAGAAATTTCTTAGATATTCATTATATTTCTTCAAGTTCAATTGAAAAAACTTTATCTTATCAAAGAGCTTCAACTATTTTACCAATTACTTCTGATGAAGAATTTGAAAAATCTTTAAATTTATCTTGTGGTACAAATGAAAATCATATGTTAGTTATGAGAGCTTTATATTCATTTAATAAAAGTATTTTAAAAACAAATTTCTTTGTTACTTCAAAAGTTGCTTTATCATTTAGATTAAATCCTTCATTTTTACCAACTACTGAATATCCAAATACTCCATTTGGTATGTTTTTCGTTGTTGGTTCTGGTTTTAGAGGTTTTCATATTAGATTTAGAGATGTTGCTAGAGGTGGTATTAGAATTGTTAAATCAAGATCAAATGATGCTTATTGGAATAATATGAAAACTATGTTTGATGAAAATTATAATTTAGCTTCAACTCAACAAAGAAAAAATAAAGATATTCCAGAAGGTGGTTCAAAAGGTGTTGTTTTATTAAATCCTGGTTCTGCTCAAGATAGACCAAAAGAATGTTTTATTAAATATATTGATTCTTTATTAGATTTATTAATTAAAGATCCATCAAAAGAAAAAATTGTTGATTTATATAATAAACCTGAAATGTTATATATGGGTCCAGATGAAAATACTGCTGGTTATGTTGATTGGGCTACTTTACATGCTAGAAAGAGAGGTTCAAAATTTGGTTTCCCATGGAAAGCTTTCTTTACTGGTAAATCTCCTTCATTAGGTGGTATTCCTCATGATGAATATGGTATGACTTCATTATCTGTTAGAGCTTTTGTTACTGGTACTTATGAAAAATTAGGTATTACAAATTGGAATCAAGTTACTAAATTACAAATGGGTGGTGGTGATGGTGATTTAGGTTCAAATGAAATTAAATTATCTGGTGATGAAAAATATATTGGTATTGTTGATGGATTTGGTGTTATTTCTGATGAAGATGGTTTAGATAAAACTGAATTATTAAGATTAGCTAATAATAGATTTGGTAATAATCAATTTAATAAATCTAAATTAGGTCCAAAAGGTTATTCAATTATGATTGATGATGTTAATGTTAAATTACCAAATGGTGATATTGTTCCAAATGGTTTAATCTTTAGAAATCAATTCCATTTAAAATTACAACAACATTATCCACCTAATTTTATTAAATTATTTGTTCCTTGTGGTGGTAGACCAAATGCAATTGATGGTAATAATGTTCATCATTTAATTGATGAAAAAACTGGTAAATCTATTATTCCAATTATTGTTGAAGGTGCTAATTTATTTATTACACAACCTGCTAAAATTATTTTAGAAAATGCTGGTGCAATTCTTATTAAAGATGCTTCTGCTAATAAAGGTGGTGTT
Organism: Ambrosiozyma kamigamensis; assembly: GCA_030572235.1. Lineage (NCBI taxonomy): Eukaryota > Fungi > Ascomycota > Pichiomycetes > Pichiales > Pichiaceae > Ambrosiozyma > Ambrosiozyma kamigamensis. The sequence continues at coordinate 30,814 of JAJLZM010000235.1, read as the reverse complement.
ACATCTTCTTCAATGGAAGTTTTAGCTGCTTTATCATTTGATGATGCTGGTTTCTTAAAAAATATGTGTATTGATTCAAATACTGGTGAATTTCCAACATTTTATAAAGATTATGTTAAAGAAGTTCAAAATATTATTATTAGAAATGCTAAAAATGAATTTGAAATGTTATGGAAATTAAGAGAAGAAACTGGTAAAACATTTAGTGTATTAAGTGATGATTTATCTGTTTCAATTAATAAATTAGCTGATGAATTAAGTTCATCAAAAGAATTATGGGATGATGATGTTGAATTTAGAAATAATGTTTTAAAAGATGCTTTACCAAAATTATTAATTGAAAAAATTGGTATTGAAAATATTTTAATTAATGTTCCAAAAGCTTATTTAAGAGCTATATTTGCAACTAGATTATCATCTGAATTTGTTTATGAAAAAGGTATTGATGCTAATCCAGCTAGATTTTTGGAATTTATTTCAAGTTTAAAGAAAAGATTTCAATCTTAAAAGAGTTTTTTTATTTTTAATTTTTTAGTTTTTTAGTTTTTTAGTTTTTTAAAATCTGGTATTTTTTTGTGTTTTGTTTGTGTTTGTTGAATTTATTCGTTTATTTGAGTTTTATTTGTTTGTTTGTTTGTGTTTGTTGTTAAAAAAAGATTATAATTTTCTTATTACTACTTTATATTATTATTATTTATACATTTTTAATTTATTATTACTATAATTGGTTTTCTAATTTGAATATTGTAGGAATTATTTTATTTGTTTTGATTTTTGATCTTGCGACAGCTAAAATGTTGTGGAAAGATTAGTCAATAAAAGCGCTATGAATCACGTGCTTTAACAAAGACCAAGAGAATCATTACAAATAACTTGAAATAAGCAAAGAATAAAACTATTAAGATAAGAGACCGATCATATAAAATAAATATAATATATATATAAGTAAAGAATAAAACTAACAAATTAGGAGATCGATCATAATAAATAAGTAAAATATAGTTAAGCAAAGACAATGAAATAATAATGTTACAAAGAAATTTGTTTCATTTAGGGGGCACGTTCAGCTTCTTTTTTTTTAAATAGTCAAATTTCACCCTAAAACATAAAACTAGAAACCAAAAATTGCAATTCAAGAGAGATTGTGAGTTAATAATTTCTTTTTGAGTTATAACTTGCATACTGAAAATCAAGAAGGTAAGCAACATTAGAAACTGGATTTATAGGTATATTCTATTTTTAAAGCCTTCATGCTTAATTCCAATAGCATCTAATTTCTCTTTTTTTATTCTAGCTAATTTGAATTCTGCTTCAGTTTTGGGATGTCTTCTATCTTTTAAAAATTCAAGTACCATTACAGGACCTGAAACCCATCTTAAACCATTTTTAAATTGAATATATTGATCGATATTACCATAATAGAATAATTTTGGAACATTTATAATGTGATTAGGATGTTTTAAATTATAGGAATTGATAATTTGATAAACTTCAACTTCTTCTTCAAACATCTTCATATATAACCCCTTAAGTCTATTATAAGTCGAACATGTATATCCATCATCAAATAATTTTAAGAATGCTAAATCTAGAATTTTTAGAACAACTTCCTTGTTTCCATCAAAATTATTATTGTGCTGAACATCTAATTTGAACCCTGAACACCCAGAGATATTTGTTTTTAAAACTAAGTTCAAATGATCTCCACATGAATTTTTTAATACTGTGAATTCAAGATTTTTAGAGCTGAGTGGAGAGAGTGAATTCCTATTTGAATCAAACATTGAATTTCCATAAGATGTACTTGTATTACTTAAAGCTTTGTCACTCTCAATGGAAGATTGATCATCTTCTACACTACCATTATCAGTTATATGAGTTGCATTTTCTGTAAATTCTTCTATTTCTTGTGGCACCAAATCGTTAATAGATTCTGTGAACGCTTTCCAGTATGATTTGTAAGTATTATCATTTGATTCATTACTCTTTTCAAAAGCTAAATTCTTCAATTTTTGTATCCATAGATTGTATAAAATTGAATATTGCTTTAAATTATAATAGGGATCTGAGCAATTAATTGAATTATAACTGAAATACATAATCTTTTTTGCTTCCTTAGAATTTTCAGAGACTTGATCTGGAAGAGCACCAATGAGTTGCTGCTGCTGCTGCTTTTCTTGTTCTAATTTCTTAAAAGAATAATCAAGATGAAAATGGATATTAGAAGAAACCATCAAATCAGTTAAAACTACATCTTCTACTTTAGCACAAAGAGACTGACCAAGCACTTGTTTTCCAATAGGATAAGACTTACCAGGCTCTTTATTATTGATAGTTTTGGGTAGATCAGGGGCCACATACTTAATTGAAGGCCTTTTCACTTCAATTGTTAAAACAACTAAATTTTTATGATTCTTATGATTAAATTCTTGAGATGTACCAGAGTAAAACAATAGGTCTGCCATACAATAATCAACCAATGATAAAGGGAAATACAACTTTGATCTTTTTTTGGAAACCCTTAATTGCTTTTCAGGGTCATCTTCAAATATAGTAAATAGTGCTACAACCATTTTAGCTTTTTTTTCAAGTACATCGTGGAACTCACGTTCAGATGAATTTGTCTCATCAGAATTAATAATAATTTTAGTAAGAGTATATGGATAATTAAAAGCTCTAATCACATCTTCTAATTGTTCACCTGTTTTTGATTTGATTGTATTCCATAAAGCACCCTTAAAGTTCTCGAGATTCTTGGTTTCTTTTGATTCATCTTTAAAACCATATAATTTAAATATTGGGTTTAGCCTCATGTTTGAAGCATCTTTGGTTTCGCCTGGTATCGAATCTTTTGTTGTTATATCATCAAGAAAAGGTGTTTCATTATTTTTCTCATCTTCTGTAGTAAAACAATAAAAAGAGCTTCTGAATGAACAAAATAGGTTTATAAATGATATGCAAAATTCCTTCCGTAAATCATCTGGAATACGACTATAATAAATATAATCAATTAGTAGCTGATTCAAGGCTTCATGATACCTATCATATGTTTGTATTTCTTGAATTATTCTGTTGATTAATTCTGGAGGAAGGGGGAATTCATTCTTTGCTTTGGCACATATTTCTAGCAAAACTTCTAAATCCTTTTCCAAGATTGTTTTCCGTTTTTTGATTGCTGGTTCAGTCATTGTGGTTTGACATGTCTATGAAATAACTTTCATAGTTATAGACTTAGCTTTTATATAACTTCACAACAGGAAATTGAAATTTTGCCGAAGTTAATTTTGTGTGCACCGCCTTGTTTTGAATTGATACAGTCAATAACATTTACTAATCAATTTAAAAGATAAAATATACAATTAACATCTGAAATGTTTCTAATTTATACCAAAACTTTTGTTTGTAAATTATTAAGAAGAAGTAATTTTATTTCACTAACGTAGACAAAAAAAAACTATATACAAAGTTGAAACCGTAAAACTTTAAAATACAAAGAATAAAATCATTAAAATAGGAGATCGATCATAAAAAAAGAGAAATGTAATAAATAAAATAAAATAAAATAGAATGAAATAATTGTTAATGGGGTTTGGCTTGGATATCATAAAAACTTCTTGACTCGATCAAATTGTTTTTTCATTTTTTCATTTTTTCATTTTTAAATAATAAAATAATTGGATTAATCAAGATGATCAAGATATCTTTAATCTTAATATTATCTCTTAATACTATCAACATCATTATTATGATTCCTTTGAATTAATTGAGGTTCTGCTTGTTTTTTTAATTTTTCTAATTCAATTTCAACTCTTCTATTAGCTTCATAATCAATCATATTTTTTTCCATTATTCTTTCACTTATTGAATCAGCAATAAATGCAACTCCAAATGTAGTTAAACCAATATATAATTTCCATCTTAATGGTATATTTAAATATCTTTGATATAACGTTGTTGGTGATGGATTTGGTGGTGGTCTTTTCGAAGTGGTTGTTCTTGTTGCTGTCCTTGTAGTTGCTGGCATCTGTTCTATTGGCTACCTGGCTTAATGAAGTATATGTGTTTGATGTGGTTGTTGGTGTTGTTATATACGATGACTGCTTATCCTGATCCCCTGATTCCTGAATCATCCATCGTCTATTGTTGAGTGAGATTTAATTTGATTGAGCGGATGCAAACCGATTTCTAAAAAACTTGTAGTAAAAAGTAAAAAGAGTCTATTAAATGATACAAAGAGTAAAAAACAGTTCAATGATTCAAAGTATACAGTATAAATATAAAAGAGCAATAGAATGGGTACGTTGTTGTAATGTTTTTTTGATTTCTATATAGCTAACGACGAACTTCATCATCTTCATCTGTAATACGATACATCCCATCTTCTTCGTCCGACTCCGTACCATGGAAAGTATCAAATAATCTCTCTCTTTCAGCATCTTCTTGATTTAAGTAATCATTATCTGTTTTTTTGGGTTGCTGTGTTGTTGCTGTTGATTGTTGTTGTTGTTGTTGTTGTTGTTGTTGTTGTTGTTCGTTTATCACTCTTTTAGCTTTTGAGGCATCTAAACTATTTCTAGTAGGCAATGAAGTGGCTGGGAAAGATTCATCGTCATCATCAGTTTGGAAATTAGATAAGTGATCAGATTCATCATCTGGTCTAATTATATCAAATTCATATTCATCTCTTCTTCTTGCTCTACCTGTAGATGGTCTAGTTTTCAACAACCATATACAAACGATGAATCCAATAACGACAAAGAAAAATAAATATTCTTCATAGTGTGTAGTAGATGATTTATAGACACCTTCTTCATTATCATCAACATCATCTCCAGTTGTATTGTCTGTTGGTGAAGTATTCTTTCCAGTATCACCAGTTGCTTCAGCAGCTGGAACATCTGAAGTTGTACTAGTTGTGGTTGGTTTAGTAACCGCAGTAGTTGTTGGCTCAGCTGTGGTAGTTGTTGGCTTAGTAGTGGTAGTTGTTGGTTTAGTAGTGGTAGTTGTTGGCTTATTAGTGGTTGCCTTTGCTGATGATTTATTAGTAATAGTTGTTGAGACAGCAGCAGAACTAGCAGATAACTTAGGAATAACATCCTTTTCATTATTAATTGTACTATAATCTTCATCAATATCAAATCTTTTAGCTAAACTTGCATCAATAGATTCACCAAAGAATTTTAATTGCCAATTTTTAAAATTAATATCAGCTTGGTCATTAACACCTTCAACAGTTAATTTCCATTCACCTTCACCAGATTCACCCCAATGAGCAACTGATGAAAAAGTCCATTGTTTAAAACCATCAACTGATTTATCATATGCTCTTTCAACTGCTAATTCTGAAATAATACCATTTGGTGAAGTTAATTTAACTTTAACCCAACCTCTTCTACTTGAATCAATATCAACAGTAACAGTTAATTGTTCAATATGATCTAAATTTGCTTTCTTTAAAATATCTTTACTAACAGTTAATTTAGAATCAATTGATTTTTTACCTTCAATTTTTTGTTGAACATTTTGAACTAATGAATAATACCAAGATTGAGGTTTTAATAAAGTCCAATTATCTTGAGCTAAAGTAACTAATTTATCTGCATCAATTTTACCCCATCCATATTTTGGTGAATAATTTCTATCTTTAATTGCGGATTTTTGCCAACTTGGATCAATAGGATCAATTTGAACAGCACCTAAAACGGATAAATATTGAACATCTCTCCAAGTTAATTGAGGATTAGCTTCTAAAACTAAAGCATAAATACCAGCAGCTAATGGAGCAGCAGCCGATGTACCACCATGTTGATCAGTACATTTTTCATGGAAATCAGCAGTATGAATATGTTCACCTGAACCTGAAGAATAAGTAACAACCATAACTGCAGTACATGATTCAGCATATGTAGGATGTAAACCTTTATAATCAACTGCACTAACAGTTAAAGAATAAATACTATTAGTATATCCATCAAAATTACAAGAATCACCACGACTTGCACCATTACCACTTGCAAAGACATATAAAGCACCTTTACTATCTCTACCATCTAATATGCCTTTTAACATAGCTTCTCTAACAAGTTTTGAAGGAGCATCCATTGACCTTCCATTGTCAGGAGGACCCCAAGAACAGGAATAAATATCATTAACATCCATACCATAAACCATAGCAGCTGCTTCATCTTCATTTGTAATTTCACCAGATAAAATTCTTAAACCTGAAACTCTTGAATTATAAGCAACACCAACTCCACAAAATCCATTACCTTTTGCTCCAGCAATTTCAGATGCACACCTAGTACCATGATAATCATCCGACAATCTTGGTTTTGGTAAAGCAGTATGATCATTAAAATCATATGAACCTTCAGGACAAAAATTAGCTGATAAATCATCACTTTCAAAATCTAATCCATCATCAACTATTGCAGTAACAACACCTGTACCAGTTATATTTTTTTCCCAAACAGGAATAACATTAACATCATGACCTGGATGTCTTGTATTTATTATATGCCATTGCTCATTAAATATTGGATCATCTATATTGAATTCTTTTTTAGCTTCTTCAACTTTCACTTGTGAAGAATCAACAACTCTTCTATTTATAATTGGAATCGGAGCTCTTTTAGTTAAATTTTTAGATGGTAACATATGTAAAGATTTTAAACCATTATCTAATAATTTATCAAATAATTCATTTTGATCTCTTTTAATTAATGAATGATCATCACTATTATAATTACCTAAATTTAAAATATCATCTTGATTAGATTTATCAATTGAAAACACATGATATTTATCAATAGCTCTTGATTGATGTTCATAATTAAAATTAGGGAAACTATTCACAAAATTCATTAATGTGTTATTATCATTGTTATCCAACTCTATAATGAAATATTCTTTATTAGTATAATCTCTTTCGGGGATTGTGGCAAAGGAACTAGCAGCTCCAGCAAATCCGAAGCAAAGCAGTAGAGCCACCTTATATAGCACCAGTAAGTTCATGATGGGCAATAATCAGTGATAAATGTGGTGACGGTGGTGGATTCCTTTTCTTGTTCGTTGACCTGTTCTGTTCAAAACAAGTTAACTGGCAACTTGGTGCGCTTTACTTGAAAATGTTTAAAAATGTTTAAAATTCACTGCGATTTAGTTTAATTGATTCCTTTTATTTTATTTATTTTATCTAACTACAAAACTATACTATGTATACTTAAAAACAACTGGCTAAAGCTCCCATAGGATCGTATGGTGGCAAAACAATAGGAGTTTCATCCTCTAACAAGTGGACATATTCAGGAACGTCTGGCTTTTCAACAACAACTTGATAAACGTATTCTTTGAAATAATCATGGGTCATAACATAATAACCTTTAGTTCCTGACTTTTCAGACCATGAGTTTTCAACCCTGTATCTAACAGGCTTACCATCCTTATCTAAATGAACAGCAGTGATCAACATAGCATGTGTCATTAAGGATTGATGATAAACAACTCTGGATGCCTTATCAACATTACGATGACCATAACCAATTAATTCATAATCCCATAAATCAACATCCATTAAACCTAACTTTCTAGACATAAACTTAGGAGTATCAGTACCAAAGAAAACAGCTTTATTATTCTTAATTCTATCAACAACTGCAGCAGCTAATTGTTCAATTTCTAAGTTTAAATAAGAAACAGTCTTTGAACCTGCAACATTACCTAATCTATCAATTTTAATAACTTTATTATATGCATTTCTTGGATCATTTAATAAAGAAATATATTGAGGAGTATCAAATTCAAGAACTTCTTTAGCAAACTTTAATGGAGTTGTAGTAATTGAACCAAAGTTTTCATCTTTATCATAATAATCCCAAGTAAATTCTTCATTTGGTTTTGGAGGAGCACCTAAAAAGATAGTTAATAATCTAAAGATTTCCTTTTGCATTGATAATTTATCTTCAGTAATATCTTCACCTTTAGCTAATTTTTCTCTTAAAATTTGAGCAAATTCTCTTAATTTAGATGTAACTAATCTATTTAAAATTCTTGAAGCAGTTGTATTAAAAGAATCTGGATAAACTGAATTTGGAACAATACCATATTTTTCAACAACAGAAGTCATCATATCAAATTGACCACCATCACCAACTGGATCAGTTAAAAAGAATTGAACTAATCTTGAATCAACATCTTCTTTATAAGTATCAATAATTTGTTCTAAAAAGAAATTAGCTTTTTCTAATTTATCATAAAAGAATAAATAAGAAGGGGAAACTTGGGTTTCTTTTAAATTGAATTTAGACATCAATTTTAATCTTAATAAATTAGTTGAAGCAAATAACCAACATCTACCAGATTGTTTTTGATCAGTAACAGGAGCACCTTCAGGTTTAACTTTAGTATTAAAAACTTGTTGTAAAGCAATCTGTTTCTTTCTATTGATTAACAATTCATCGAAATCGCCATGTTGTAAAACACTAGCAGCTAATTGACCTTGTTTATCATTTTTTTCAAACTCATCAGTCCAAATGGATAAGTTTTCTAAACTTAGAGTACTAACGTCTTTTGAGGCAGCCATTGATGTAACGAAATATCTTTTAGAGAATTGAGTTGTAGAAGAGAAGTGATTACGAAAAGCTGGTGATCTGGAACAAGCGGAAACCACTCCTTTTATACCCATAATCATTGTTCTCCAGTTTTCCTTGTTATCACACGGACAGCTCAGCGCTCATTTCTCTTTTTTCGGGTATTTACACCGTGTAGGATATCACAAAATACTACATTAATTGAAATGCCACTAAAATACGATATATCCAATAGTTTGATGATATAAATTGACAATTAATTGACTATTAATAAAAAAAGCAGAGCAGCAAAGAGTAAAACGGGAGCTAGGTTGCTAGGAATTGTAAAATAAAAGGAGAGAGAGAGAGAGAGAGAGAGAGAAAGAGAGAAAGAGAAAGAGAGAAAGAGAAAGAGGGATGTAACACCTAAACAAAGTTGGATTGAAAGATATTAAAAAAGTGAAGTGCAATGAAAAATTTTAAGTAAAATCAAAAGAACAAAAAATAATAATAAAAATAAAATGAACAGAAAAATAAAATAAAGATATCACAAAAAACACTGGAGGAAGTAATAAGAACTTTAGCAGCAGCATGGTATAATAAGAAATCCAAAAACAACAAAATAAAATAAAAAGATAAATATCTAACATTTATAATTAGATATTTTAAAAAATGCATGATAAAAATAAAATAAAATGTAAATAATTAAAATAATTAATAAATTGAAAAAAAAAGTGATAATAAAACAATTCAACAAAAAAAAAGGTAAGACGGTGAAATCATTAAACAATTCAACAAAAAAAAGATTTAAAGTAAAAGCCATTAATCATTGATCATCACCAGCAATATAACTAGCTTCATCAGCATAACTTTCTTGTGAAGCTCTCTTGTACTTATTACTTGTAAGAGCAGCTGGAGTAGATTGACTAACAATAGGAGCTTCTTGAATAGGTAGAATGACAGGAGGACCATTATTATTAATATCTTGTGTTGTACCATTACCATTAGCAGCAGCGGTAGCAGCAGCTTGTCTTGCATTCATTAAACTTATCTTTTGATCCAATTCTTCTTGTTTAGCCAATTGTTCTCTTAATTTCTTTTCTCTTAATTTTAAGTCCATTGCTTTCTTTTCTAAATCAGCAGCTCTCTTAGCTAATTCCATTGCTGATTTTTGTTCTAATCTTTCTAATTTATGTTGTTTAGTTAATAATGATTCATGTCTTAAAACATAAGGAACAGTTTCACTAATTTTTCTAATTTGTCTAGCATTAACAACAGGTGAATTTGAATTCATTGAAGGCGTATTTCTAATACTTGGAGATTGATATGGAGTAGAAGGTGAACCAGGAATATTTTGTTGTTCTGTGAATGATCTTAATTCTTCATTATTACTTAACAATGAATCAGTAGTATCATTATATTTAGGTTTAATTAAATCAGGAACGGTATCAACACGTTCACCATCCAATAACATTGATCTTTGTTTTTTAGGTTGATTTAATGATAAGTTTCTAGTCTTATCAGTGATACCATTAACATCCATCGATTTAGAATTAGCAATATCAGCCAAATTAGACATTGAAGGAGTATTTGTTGTTGAACCAACTTCTGAAAATTCTTCTTGTAAATCAGTAACACTTGATAATTTTTCCGTTCTATAAGCTTCATATAAGAAATCATGAGTTAAATCTTTTAAATCTTGTAAATGAGAACCTAAGACAACTGATTTTAAAACAGCAAAATCAGAAGCAGATGTATCATTGATATCAATTGAGCCCCAAGGATATTTTCTTATTCTAGTTCTAATACCATTGACTTCACCTTCTTCATTTGAAGTAATTAAAGCAAAAGGTTGTAAATTAGTTAAATAATGGCATTCTTCAATTGTATCCTCATCATCTTCTTCATCATCATAAGTAAATTGAAAAGTTGGGATTTTATAATAATTTAAATCATCAACAATCATTCTTTTAAAATTATTTAATTCATTTTTAGTAAATGAATCAGCTCTTGCAATAACAGGTAAAACATTAACATATTTTGATAATTTTTTCATGGTATCAACATCTAATTCTCTTAAACCATGACCAGTTGGTTCAATAAAATATAAACAAATATGAACTCTTGTATCTTCAAATCTTGGATTTCTTCTAACTCTAGTTTCTTCAGCTAAAACTAAATCAAATTGTTGTTCTAAGAAATTACAAATTTCTTTAATACAGATTTCATTGTTAATATTATCACCAAAACCAGGAGTATCAATGATAGTTAATAATAATTTAGAATCATCTTCATCGACGATTTCAACAGAAGTTTCAGTAATTGCAATACCTGGTTCTTTATTAGCAACTTGAGGATCAAATGTTTTTTTGAATTCAAATGCATCGACGACAGAGCCATTTAGACTTGCATATGTGATAGTTTTAGGGATCGTGTTACCAGGCTGTAGGTTGTTATAGGTATATTTTGAAGGAATCAAGTTTTGGTCAAGGACAGAGTTGATGAATGTAGTTTTCCCTGTACCTGAAGGTCCGACAACCATCATTGTGAAACGGATACCACGCTTGATATCCTTTTGACGTCTTAGCATTGCTGATGAGTTTCTGATAGCCATGTTGGATATATACTTGGAAGGACAGCAGTGTTTTGGAGGTTGAAATCGTATGAAATACGTGTTTAGTTAGCAGAGTTGAAATAATTTTAATATTTGAAAACGCGTTTGAGGCGATTCAGAAAATTCGAATTCAGAAAGATCAGGATACAATAGCTAGAATACTAACAGTTAACAACAAGAACAGTGTTTACGATGTCGTTCAAGGTGATTGCAGCTAAACAGGCAGGCCTGCTAGACCAGGAGCTCATGTCCTCCATGGGGTTCTCGTTGGACCAGTTGATGGAGTTGGCTGGCTTGTCCGTGGCACAGGCCGTCTACAAGACTTATCCTCCTCACAAATTCAACAATTGTTTGGTATTATGTGGCCCTGGTAATAATGGTGGTGATGGATTAGTGGCTGCTAGACATTTGAAATTGTTTGGTTACAACAATATCCAAATCTATTACCCAAAACCAACAAATAGACCAATTTTTAACAATTTAACTACTCAATTAAATCAATTTAATATTAATTTTATTAATAATGATTCACAATTAATTGATTCTTTTCATAATTCACAAATTATAATTGATGCATTATTTGGTTTTTCTTTTAAACCTCCAATTAGACCTCCTTTTAATGATGTTATTTCAAAAATGTTAGATTCTCAATTAAATAATAATTCTAAAATTGTTGCAGTTGATATTCCATCTGGATGGGATGTTGATTTAGGTCCATCTAATGATGAAATTAAAAATTATCAACCTGATTTATTAGTTTCTTTAACTGCCCCAAAACCTTGTTCATTAAAATTATTAAAAGATAAAAAACATTTTCTTGGTGGTAGATTTATTAATGAAGAATTTGCTAAAAAATGGAATATAGAAATTCCAAATTATCCTGGTGTTGATCAAGTTGTTGAGTTAACTAATTAATGAAAGAAAAAATGAAAAAAAAAGCTTTGACTTTTTATGTTTATGGTTGTTTTCGGTTTTATATATGGCATTTTTGTATTTTACATTCTACTTATGATCTTACTATTTATACTTTATATCCCCTTACTTAATGAAATACGTTTTATAACATTAATTGTTTAAAAGAAAAATAGGCTTGTAGATTAGACAGTGTAATAGTTGTTGAACTTGAAATCTAGTATTAGAAACAAGTTCTTCAAACACAATACGTTGCCAATAACTACTATTAACTGAAATTCAAAATTATATTGATAATATCGTTTTTCAAAAAATTTAATTATGAAATATAATAAAATTTGATTAAACATAAAACAAATAAAAAAGAGAGATGTATGTGCGAGAAGCTAATAAAATAAAAACAATAAAAACTAGTTAAATAATAATAATAGTAATAATAAAATTAAAATAAAAGAAGAATAATGAATAATGAATATAATTCAAAAAAAAAAAAAAATAAACACAAGCAGGAATAATAAAAAAATGTAAAAATATAATAATAGTTTAAAACAAATAAAAATAAAAATCAACATAAAACTCAAATCAATAGTAGTATAATAGAAAATCAGGGAAATGATTGTGATTTCCTTAAACAATAAAATACAGCTTTAAAAAAATGAAAAATGTGGTGGGGGAATATAAAACAGCAAATAAAGCAACAGAGTAAGTATATCATAAAACATGTTGAACAATTAAATAACAAATAAAAAAAGGGGATATAATATAATATAAAGTAAGCACATGATAGATAGTAAAAACAACAAACAAAACATATACTAAGTCTGAGAAAAAAAAAGAAAAAACAAAGCAACATATATTGAACAAACAGACAAAGAAAACAAATACAGTATAATGGAAAAAATATATTATAATAGAAAAATATGATGAAAGCCCAACAAATTTTTAATAATTTTAATGCAACGTAACCTTTTGAAACAAAATAGAGGAGGATAAAAAAAAAGATGTGTATACTGAATTGACTTAAATCATTAATTTATAATGAATGTGAAAACTAACTAATTGGTATGAGCACAATATGAATATGTGTAAAAATAAAAAAGCATAATGAAATGAAGAAAAGATGATAGTGTATTCAAAACTCTTTAAAACAAAGGAAAGGAAAGAAAATAAAAAAAAAAACAGAATTTTATTAATTATATTAATTAACTCATTTTTGATATTGATTCAGCGGAGCAATTTGTTGATAGCTAAATTGATTAAATCCAGGATAATTAACAGAACCTGGATTAGAACCACCAATCATACCACCATTCGCATGCTGAACGCCAGAGACAGGTTGCTGTTGTGGTTGTTGTTGCTGTTGTGAAACACCACCACCAACGACAACGTTATTACCACTAACATTTCCAGAGGATGAAACTGACGAACCATTAATATTATTAATGTTATTGTTATTAACAGATTGAAATTGTTGTTGCTGCTGCTGTTGTTGAGGATTACTAGAACCTCTTCTATTTTGACCAGGACCTCTAACACCTAATGGATTCTTACTGAAACTCAATCTAATACCACCTTTATTATTATTAGTATTATTGCCATTAGCTCTTGGTAAAGTACGACCATATAATTCTGCTAATGCTCTAGTAGCATGAGCAACATCTTCAAATTCAACAAAACACATTGGACCATGATGAGCATTAGAACCATTTGAATTATTTTGTTTTGTTCTAAACGACAGTCTACGAAAACCTTTTTGAGGTTGGAATAATGCACGTAATTCCATTTCAGTAGCATCAGGAGGTAAATTACCAACATATAATGTATTACAAGGAGGATTCTGATCAGCTGGATTTGCAGGAGGAGGAACTCTAGCTAATAACGATAATTCAGGAATTTGTTGTTGTTGTTGTTGTAATTGTTGTTGAATAGATGGTTGATTTTGATAAGTTGGAGATGACATTGAAGGAGTATTTGGACCATTCATCATCATATTTTGTAAACCACCAGCAGAACCTGGTTGAGGGCCAGAAGGAACATTATTACCAAAAAATGAGGAAGAAGATGTAGGAGCAGATGGAAGAGTTCTACGACGATCCCATTCATTTGAAATTGGTGTTGGAATACTATTACCAATTGCAGGATTATTATTTGAAGCAATTGCAGTATTAATTGATAATGATTCAGGTAAACCTTTAGAAGCAGCAGGATTAGCAGATCCATTGGCGTTTGCTGATGCAGAATTAGATGACCAAGGTCTAACTAATTGATCATAATCTTGTTGTTGGGATTCCATTAACATCATATTCTTACCATTCGAACCTAGAATTGGAGAAGTTAATTGCTCTAAAACATTTGATGGTAATGATTGACCTTGAGAATTTGGAGCTGATTGTTGTTGTTGTGGTGGTTGTGGTTGATGGTAAGCTTGTTGTTGTTGTTGTTGTTGTTGTTGTTGTTGTTGTTGCTGCTGTTGTTGTTGTTGTTGCTGTTGTTGTTGTTGCTGCTGCTGTTGAGACGATGATTGTTGTTGTTGTTGTTGAGGATTAGAAGAGGATTGTTGCAGACCAACTGAGGCCGAGTTACCACTATGATTCTGTTGTTGACCACCAAATGGATCACTAAACAAAAATCTGGATTTGTGACCGCCTAATGAAGGTCTCTTTGGGAATCCATTGGCATTGGCAGATTGATTTGCATTAGCTGTATTTGGAGGTTGTTGTTGTTGCTGCTGTTGTTGTTGATAAGCAGAATTTTGTAATGACATATTAGGAATTCCACTTTTAGGAGGAGATTGTTGTAAATATGAAGGAGAATGAGCTAAAGGATTTGTATCAGGATCTTCAGATAATTCAATTTTGACAGGTAAAAATGCAGTTCCAAATAAACATTTACCATCTAATAATTGACCAACTTGTTGAGCTGTTCTTAAAGAAGTAAACTTTGCAATAATAACTGGAGTTGAAACCAGTGAATTATGATTTGAAGAAGATGCAGATAATCCATTATTACTTAATTGTAAAGATCCAGTAGATATAGGAGAACCAGTTTCTTGAATAATATCAACAAATGTAACTTCATCTAAACATAAAGAAAAGATTAAGAAAGCTTCCCGCAGTGTTGTATCAGTTGGGATATTTCTAACTTTAAGTACGATTGAAGGATGTATCACTTGTTGTTGCTGTTGTTGTTGTTGTTGCATATGAGGATGAACACCTGAAGGCATACTTGAATATAAAGAAAGTTTTTTCAAAGATTGAGAGATTGATGAATCATCCATATTTTGTAATAAAGTATCATTTGAACTATTGATTTTATTATCTGAATGATCAGAAGTTGGGGTAACAGAAATTGAATTTTCAATAGAAGATGTATTATGTTCCGACATTACCATATATGAGTTATAATTAAGTTAATATATAAGATGTATGCTGATTAAGATAAATAATGCTAAAGAAATTATGAGTGGGCGGAGATAACTTAGAAGCTAAAAATAATTTGATGTGATGTAATGTAATGTGTGATGAGATGAGATAAGAAAGAATATTATAAAGGCAGTAATGAGTAGCTTTAAGTTAAATGTAGATATGTGTATAAAATATGATAGATTCAATTGAAAGAAAAAAACAGGCAGCTAAAAAGTATGTTGGAAAAGTTATATGCTTGTATGGTTTTTTCTCAATTATCAGAAAAGTAATGTACAAAGTAGATATTAGTGAAAGTAATATCTAAAGGTTTTGAAAGTGATATAATACAATTGTCTTAATCTTATGATTTATAATGATAAACTAAATATGCAGTTGTTGTTGTTCTTGTTGTTATAATTAATTTCTCTGCAAAGCACTAAAATTGTTGAGTCAAACTAGTAATAAGAGGTAGGACGCGTTGTTGAGAGTAATTAAGTATAAGTGGAGAGACAGGAAGTAATATGAGGAGGTAGGGAAGGCACTTGGTGTAAATTGGAAAAGAAGAGAGTGGTATAAGTTGAGTGTAGTTGAGTTGGGGAGTAGAAACAGGGATGAAGGCAAACGTGAAAACAGATAATTGAGCTGTTGATAGAGAGGTTTATCCAAAACGGAAATTTCTTTTGGGTCAATTTTCTGCGTCGGCGTCGTGTAGACCTGCGGCCACCGGGCGAGCCGGGCGGGTGGCAAATAGGGCGTGCCGGGGACACAGGCTGCGCGGGCAGCGCAGGCAGGGGCACAGGCCGGGTGACTGCAAACAGCATAAGTGACGTGGGCGTGCGTGTCCGCGGAGGATATGCTGAAAGGATCATGCAGAGAATGAGGATGAGAAAGGGCAGATAAGAACACAGAGGAATAAAGAGTGTTAATAGAAGAATAGAGGGATCAGAAGAGCCAGTTGAATATTTCAGAACAGATGTTGTTGAGATCCAATGCTGGACAGCAGATGAGACGACGGAAAGAGCAAAGTGGTGGAATTGTGCAGTATCAGGCTACTGCCAGCAGCTAGAACAGCAGAGAGCTACCCAGAAGCCATATGAGTATCAGTAGAGAAGAGTAGGAGTTTGAACGAGCACTGTAGAGGCCATGGAGCCAGTTGTAGGGAGCACCAGAGGAAGAACAGCAGCAGCCTGACACACAGCTACTACTAAGTTAAGAAATGTAAACACCAATCGAATTTGCTACTCGTCAGTCTATCGACTCTTGCGGTGACCCATCCTCTTTAACTCTAACTCTCTTTTCCCACCGCAAAACACACTCCAATCCAATTCAATCAACAACCAGTTACTACAATGGATGCCTCTAAGAAAAGAATCAGAAGAAAACAATCTTCAAAGTTCAGAAGAGAAGGAGGAAAACAATCATCATCCACAGTTACTCAACAAGTTCCTACTACTGTTGAACCTATAATGATTTCTGCTAACGATTTAATAAGTTTAGCTGCCCCTTTTGTTCCTCCTTCAGATCATAAGATTGAAGAATTCAGATATCCTGATGATATTAACTTGAATTTGTTTTATCCTGATTTTGGTTCATGTTCAATTGCAAAAAACTCAATTGGAATGTCAACTAGTAGTATTAAAAAAGGTCAAAATAATAATTTACCAATTACACCAAATTCAACTCCAATCCCAACTCCTGATATGCAACATCATGATGAAGAAAAGTTATTAGATCTGATTACTCGTTCTTTGAAATTAGTTAATTTGTTATCAAGTGAACCAATGAATGATAACGATGATGATGTTGATGATGATGATGTTGAATCTCAATCATCTCATCAATTCAAATCTTTATCTACACCAACTTCAAAACAAGTTAGAAGACAATCAAGTTCAATTAGTATCGGTGCTCCAAGCTTAGCTCCAACTCCAGGTTTAGAATTTGATGAATATGAAGAAGATGAAGAAGATGATGAATTTGATGATGAAGCTTTATTATGTTCAACTCCACCTGGATTAAATATCTTTATTGATACTTCAAATCAAAATGATAAACATCATTTATTTTCAACTGGTATTCATGTTGCTACTCAAGATGATCAAATTAGTCAATTAGATTATTAAATTATTCTTTAAAAAAAAAGATTGTACAGTATTGTTTATTACTTCTTTCTTGCTTTGTTTTTCATTTTTGGTTATCTCATAAAAAAATTGGTTGTTGATTGAATTAAAATATACCCATACCTTTCCACTGTTTACCCTATCTCTAGTTCACATTCGTTCATACACATTTAGTCATTTTATCTATCATATTATTATATCATTTCATATAACATAAAAGTTATTTCATTGAATAAAGAGTTTAAATTAAATAGGTTTTTTTCATCAATATATTCCCACTTCCATTTTATGTTCATTGTTTTTCTTTCTTTATTACTATTATTTTATTTGATCTTGGGTTTTGTATTTTATTATTATAGTTTTTGACTTCATTCGTTCGTTCTTTTTTTGATCCGTTTTATTTTATTGTTTTTGGTATTATTAACTACACTGGATTTAATTAGTCTTTTATATTACTTGCTTTTTGCATTTTGTTTCAATTTCAATTTATTTTTATAATAATACCAATTTTTTATTAATTATTTTGAAATCATTTTGGAGTTGATTTGTTCATTATTTGTTCATCATATATTATTTGGTCATTGCTTTGTATATTCATTCACAACATATATAGTGAATATTTGCTTTTTTAAAAATTATCTGCTTTGCATTTTTCTTAATTGTTTTTTTTTTTATGTTTTTTTTGAAGATACCTATTATTATTATTACTATTGGCTATAAATATACTTTTTGTTTTTGTTCTTTTTCTTCAAATAATAACGCATAACGTAAATAAATGTAAATTTTAAAATATAAAAGAAAAGCAAATTATAAATCCTTTTTAGAAACATTAAACAAATTAAATATAATAATAATAACAACAAAACTACAAAATTGAAAAAAAAAAAAAAGATAAAAAGCAAATTAACACACCAAAAGAAACAAAATACAAATGTAAATAAACAAACTTTGAAATAAAAATTATAAAAACGATAGTGAATAATAATAATAATAATAATGAAATGGGATAATAATATTTTTGTTTTTGTTTTTTGCAAAAAGGATAATAGATGAACGAACAATGAATGAAAATAGAAATAAAAGTTATAAAACACAGCTTAAAATAGATAACTCTAATACCAAGACAATACCAAGATAGACGAACGAAACCTTAATCATGAAAATAGTAAATACCAAGTAACAAAAAAATAATCAATAATAAAAATAGATTTAATCAATCAATCAAATTATGCATTAACAATTCTCATAAATTCTTCATCACCTTTTTTATTTTTTTTCATAAATTCTTCATAACTAACATTAGTTTGTATAGCCCAATCAGATCTAAACACTTCTCTCATTGTTAATCTATCTAATGGATTTGGATTTAACATTTGAATTATAGTTGTTCTAATTAAAGTATTTAATTGATTAAAATTATTAAATTTATATAATGATAAAGTTTTTTCTAATTTAAAATTATCTAATTTATTTAATGAATTAAATTGATATAAATGATTAAATTTAATAAAATCATCATCATTTTCAATTGAAGATTCTAACCAAGGTTTAGTTAAAGTAATTAATTGAAAATATAATATACCTAAAGCCCAAATATCAATTTTTTTAAAATCAATTGAATTTGAAGTTAATTTATTTTGAATTTCATCATTTGATAATTTTAAATAATTGAATTGTTCAGGAGATTTAAAAGATTTAGTACCCATATATAAATAATTATTATCAATTGGATAAGAATTTAAATTATTTAAATCCATTGCATAACCAAAATCACCTAATTTTAATTCCCCCTTTGAATTAATAAAGAAATTTTCAGGTTTTAAATCTCTATGAACTATACCTTTATAATGTAAGAATTTAACTGAATTTAATATTTTTAAAAAAGTATAATCTTTCATTTTAATTGTATATTTTAAATTCATTTTATCAGCTTTCATAATTAAACCTAATAAATCACCATTTTTATAATAATCAGTAACTAAACAACAAGAAATTGATGAATTGTTATCGTTATCTAATAATAAAGAATAAGTTTTAATGACATCACTTTTAGCTAGTATTGCTTTTTTTAAAGTTAAATATTCATTTAAACAAGTGAAATAATAATCATTATCATTTGAATCTGATTTTTTAATAAATTTCTTAACAACTATATAATTTCTAGTAATTAAATCTTTATATTTGATAACTTGACCACCAGCACCTTCATCGATGTTTGATTCGAATTTGATTTTATTTGGGATGTTTTGAATGATTGGCAGTTTCAAATCAATTAGATCATTTGTTGTAATTGGGGATGAATTGAAAGCCAGTTGAGATAACTTAGAGTCAGTGTCAGCAGAGAAGACCAGGTGAGTCAAGTCAGGGGAGGCAGCCGGCTTTGATGCTCTGAAGGACATTGTTGAGTGTAACAGCAGTAAAACAGCAGTAAAACAGGAGTAATACCAGTAATACCAGTAATACCAGTAACAGTATAAACTAGTATTAACCCACTTTCACTTTCAGTTATCTGTTTCTGTGATACCCGAATTACGTAATCTCGGAAATCGATCTCGTTTACTGTTACTGCAAACAACTACTGCTACTGCTCTTTTGCTCTTTTGCCACTACGTCTTCTACTGCTTTACTACAATAATGGACACTCTCCAACACAACTCAACGACACTACCATCAAATGATTCAATCCCATCCTCTCAACAATCAGAATGGCTCGTCAAAAGACTCCTGCTCAGATTCTCAGATGCTATAGTAGAACAATCAAATGATATAACGGGTGGCACCTATAATAGATCGAAATCTTTGGTATCCTACTGTGTTTCTCCATTTGCATTGTTTTGTATGCTAACTGCAACCATCCTAAACAGAATACTGGTCTTTGCTTCTTCAAACAAAAGATTACCCACAATATCAAGAATATTATTAAGATTGATTGCAATCTATCTATTAATTGATGGCTCTTATGGGATACTAGTTGCAATTAAAATTTATTCCTTTACATTCAATGAATCAAATGAAAATACTATATCCTTAATTGAAAACAATGCCTCAATATTCTTTAATAAATTATTACCAAATTATTATAATTTTAACTTTAATCAATTTAAAAATTATAAATTCTTAGGTTTCCATTATAGTACAAAATCTTTTAATGAAAATAATTTAGATATAGGGCCAACTCCATCAATATTTAAAAATTTCTATTTATCTTTATGTTGTTCACAAATTTTAGAAACTTTTATTTCTGTTACAAGTGGTTCAGATCCTTATGTTGAATCTGGTTTAACTTTATTTGAATATTCTTTAGCTTTTCAAGAAGTTCAAAATTCAATTAAACCTTCTTTTGAATTATTAATCTTATCTTTATTCTCTTTATCTTCTCATTTAATGATTCATATAATGGGTCTTTTAAATCTACAAAATTATAGATTGATTCCTTCTTTTATAATTGGTTTATCTTCTTTATTATACTATTTTAATGTTTTCATTACTGGTAGAATCTTTAATATCCCATTTACAATCATAGTTGGTTATTTCCCTCAATTGATTACTTTATTAGTTATATTGTTAAGTTTATTTATTTATTTATCTGCAATTATTTTTAAAGGTGGTCATTCAACTGATTTATTATTTAATTCAATTTCAAATTTAAATAATGTTTCTTTATCGGATGATTTCTATAGTGCTTTAAATGGTGTTGGGTCATTTGTTATTAATTTAACTGGGAAAAAAAATTATGTTAAAGAATTTAATTCAATTAAATTACCAATTAATAATTATATTGAAAAAAAATCAACAAATTCAAAAGTTAATTCAATTAATGGTTATAATAATGAAATTTTAAGTCATCCTGATTTAATTAAATATCATCAAGATTTAATTAAAAATGATCGTAATGAAAATAATAATTGGTTAATTAGTTTAAGATTTAAAAAATTTAAAAAGTTATTAAAATTATTTATAAATTTATTAATCTCCATAATTTTAAAAAAACAATTCATAAATGAAAATGAAAATGAAAACGATGATTTAAAATCTACATCAATTACAACAACTAATAGTAGTACCACTACCACTACAAACATAACCCCCACTGATGATGAGTTAATCAATTTAGATAATATAAATGATGATCAATTAACAACTGATTTATTATTACATGGAACAATATCAGATATAGACAATTCAATTGATTTCATACCATCATCAAATGATCAATATAGTGAAGATGATGAAGATGATGATCAAATTTATAATGATGATAATTTATTAAATGAATTAATTACAACAGATGAATTTAAATCATTAATAATGCCAAATAATTTAGATGATATGAAATTCAATAGAATATTAAATTATCATATAAATAATAATAATATAACTAGATCAAAATTTAATAATTATTATAATGAAGAATTAAAATTATTAGATTTAATAAGAGAAAAAAGATCAACAATAACAACAGATGAAAATGATTCAAATAATAAATGCTCTGATTTAGATGATGCTTTAGGTATATGTGTCATTTGTCATGTTAATTCAAGACAAATCATATTATGGCCTTGTAAATGTTTATCAATTTGTGAAAATTGTAGAATTAATTTATTTGTTAGAAATATAAATGATTGTGTTTGTTGTAGAAGTAAAGTTGAGGGTTATAGTAAAGTTTATATTCCATGACATTTTAGTTTATACTGTTTATATTTATTTATATTTTGCATTAAATCAATTATAGGAAATCAAAAAATCAAAATAGCATAGAATCTCGGATGACATATCCGGTTTACACACCCACTGTTACCCGGCCCCTCAAGTCACGTGGCCGTCGCGTCGCTCCTCGCAAAATCGACGCATAAACACTAAAAACGAAAACAAAACAAACTAAACACCTTTTTTGGTTGAAACACTCTTCTCTCTGCTGACTCTCTCCCCCCTATTCACTTAGCTATCCTTACACATTCTTAAAACAATATAAGTCATGAGAGAAATTGTATGTCCTATTTCATCTCATATTCAGGTTACCCAATTCCTTATGTTTATCAATATATTTTAGGAACTTTTTCAAACAAGTTTTTGATCTAAGGCGGGAAACCCTATAAAACTTACACACACTTAAAACTTATCCCTTTCAATTTTTTTTAAAAAGACATCATCAATACTAACCTCATCATTAATACTATTATAGATTCATTTATCTGCCGGTCAATGTGGTAATCAAATTGTATGTATATTTATCTTCTTATTTAACGACGCGTCATCAAATCAAATCAATATACTAACAAAACATCGATTTTTTAGGGTACTGCATTCTGGGAAACTATTTGTGGTGAACATGCTTTAGATCTTGAAGGTAACTATCATGGTACTGATGATGTTTTAAGATCAGGTTTAAATGTTTATTATAATGAAGCAAGTAGTGGTAAATATGTTCCAAGATCTGTTTCAATTGATTTAGAACCTGGTACAATTGATGTTATTAGAAATTCAAGTATTGGTAAATTATTTAGACCAGATAATTACATTTATGGACAATCATCTGCGGGTAATGTTTGGGCTAAAGGTCATTATACTGAAGGTGCAGAATTAGTTGATTCTGTTTTAGATGTTGTTAGAAGAGAAGCAGAAGGTTGTGATTCTTTACAAGGTTTCCAAATTACACATTCCTTAGGTGGTGGTACTGGTTCTGGTATGGGTACTTTATTAATTTCAAAAATTAGAGAAGAATTTCCAGATAGAATGATGGCTACATTTTCTGTTATGCCATCTCCAAAAGTTTCAGATACAGTTGTTGAACCATATAATGCTACTTTATCTGTTCATCAATTAGTTGAAAATTCAGATGAAACATTTTGTATTGATAATGAAGCTTTATATGATATTTGTGTTAGAACTTTGAAATTAAATAATCCAAGTTATGATGAATTAAATCATTTAGTTTCATCTGTTATGTCAGGTGTTACAACCTCATTAAGATTCCCAGGTCAATTAAATTCTGATTTAAGAAAATTAGCTGTTAATTTAATTCCATTCCCAAGATTACATTTCTTTATGGTTGGTTTTGCACCATTAACTGCATTAAATTCAAAATCTTTTAGATCATTATCAGTTCCTGAATTAACTCAACAAATGTTTGATTCTAAAAATATGATGGCTGCTTCTGATCCAAAGAGTGGTAGATATTTAACAGTGGCTGCATTCTTTAGAGGTAAGGTTTCTGTTAAAGAAGTTGAAGATGAAATGCATAAAGTTCAAATTAAGAATTCTGATTATTTTGTTGAATGGATTCCAAATAATGTTCAATCTGCAGTTTGTTCAGTTGCACCAAAAGGTTTAGATATGTCTGCTACATTTATTGGTAATTCTACATCCATTCAAGAATTATTTAGAAGAGTTGGTGATCAATTCAGTGCCATGTTTAGAAGAAAGGCTTTCTTGCATTGGTATATTTCCGAAGGTATGGATGAAATGGAATTCACTGAAGCTGAATCCAACATGAACGACTTGGTCAGTGAGTACCAACAATATCAAGATGCTACTGACTTGGACGAAGAGTTAGAATTTGCGGACGAAGCACCAATTCCAGAGATGATGGAATGATTTTTACTAATGTTTTTGTTATTGTCTATTTTATTGTTGTTGCAACCAGTTTTGATACGTATTACTTCTAGTTCTACTGTTGTTGTTAATACTTGTTATATACCCTCTTTTCCTTATTCCTTTTCCTCTTTTTAATCGTTTCTTAAATCAACGCGCTGTACAAAACAACTAAAAACAACTGAAAACACTGTATTTACTGCTATTACTGCTAAACACAACAATCCACACGATTACAGCAGTAACACCACAATGTCATGGCCGATCTCTCTCTCTAGCCAGTTCAAGCTGCCGGAAATCAAACAGTCCCTGGTAAACCCTCCAAATCCACATCAAGACCCAATAATACAATCAATTTCCCCTTCTTCAAATCCTAAAAACAATTTACCTTATATAGTATTAACTTATAGAGGTTTATATTTATTTGATTGTAAATCTGATTCTCCATTGGGTGCTCATATTAGATCAGATTCAGGTATTTCAAAACATGGTTCAAATAAAAATGTTAAATTATCTCCAAATGGTCAAATAATTTCAATTTTAACTTCAAAAAATGATATTTTAATTTATACTTTAAAAATTACAAATGGTGTTGATGATGAATTATTAACAATTTTCAATAAAGATGGGAAAATCATTCAAAATGGATTCCCAATTATAAGTCCTGATTATAAAGATATTGGTAATATGGTTAATTCAGGTATGAATGATTCAACAATTAAATCAAATGGTAATAATAATTTAAAAATGAATAAACAACGTAATAATTCAAGTGTTGGTGGTTTAAACAATGATTTAGAAGTTGATGATGATGGTGGTGCAAATAATATAGTTAATAAATTTATGAGTGCATTATTTTTAAATGATTCAAAAGAAACTCCAAATTTTGATGTTTCATTAAGATTAAAATTAATTGTTAATGTTCAAAGTTTAATTGTTGATTATTGTTTTTTAAGTGATTATCAATTATTATTAACTCATTCAAAACCTCAAGCTTTTCAAATAATTCAATTAAATACACCAAAATCATCAACAACAGCTAAAGATAATCAAGATTTACATTTTATTATGTTTGATGATTTACCTTGGTTTCAAAAAACTAATCCTGATTCAATTCCAATTAAAAAAGTTTATTATAATGTTGAATTAGATTGTTTTATTTGGATTAATGAATTAGGTAAATGTTGGTTAGTTCATAAAGTTAAAGATGATTCTGGAAAATTAGAATTTAATGGTAAAGTTATATATGATGAATCTTCAAATGATAACATTGATTTACAAGCTACAACATGTTTAATTAATCATCATAAAAATTTATGTTATATTGGATTAAAAAATGGTAGTTTAATTATATTTAAATTAAATAGAGATTTATCAGTTAAAAAATTAAAAACAATTCAATTTCATAATAGTAAATCATTAGGTTTTATAAAAAATTTAATTTTAAATCCAAATGGTGAATCATTTATTTCAATTTATGAAAATTCTTGGAATTTATATTCTTATTTAGGTAATTTAAATTTTTCAACTTTAAATTATGATAATAAAGATTGGATGAAAATTATAAATATTAATTTTATTAATTTAAATTCATTAATTTTAACAACTTTAAATAAAATTTATAAATTTGATTTAATAATTTTAAATCATTCATTACAATTAAATTCAATTAATTTTAAAAGACCAATTTTAATTCAAAAAGATAAAATTGCTTTATTTAAAGCTTATGAAAAAAGAAGTATTGGAGAAGAATCAATTATCAATAATTCTTCAAATAATTTAAATAATGATGATCAATCTGATTTAAATATTTGGTTATTTCAATTATTACCTTTAACTTTTAAATTATCAAATAATGAAATAAGGTCTTGTTCAATGAGTGATGATGGTAATTATGTTTGTATAGTTGGTAATCAAGATGTTTTAATTTATGATGTTTTAATAAAACAATTTAAATTTTTAAAAAGAAGTGATTTAGCAGGTGGTAATATGAATACTGAAGATATATCAATTAGTCCAATTAGAAATTGTATTTGGTGGAAAAGTCATTTAATTTTAATTTTAAAAACTTTTGATAAAAATGAAATTAAATCTGAAATTATTGCATTTTCTTCAAAAATTTTAGATAAATTTGAAAGTTTTAAATTTGAACATGTTATTTGGAGTTTTAATTTTGATGAAACTGGACAAAATGAAAATTATTTATCAATGAATATAGATTTATTTGATGATCAATTAATTATAATTACTGATAAATTAAATGTTTATACATGGGATTTAAAATATGAAACTCAAAAAGATTCTAATAATAATAGTAGTACTTTAATTTTTAAAAAATCTCATGTTTATCCATTTAGAAATTGTTTTCCAAAAAATTTAGATAATACAATATTAAAAAATTTTAAAACAATTTTAAAAGTTCAAGGTGATGATTATTTATTATTAACAAATACAGATTTATATTATATTAGAAAAGGTAAAGAAAATAATAATTCCTTTTTTGAAACATTCTTATTAAATGAATCAATTGAATTTGTTCAAAAATTAACATCAAATTTAATTGGTATGTTTAATGGTTCACAAATGTTACATTATAATATATCAGGTGATGAAAAATTCTTAATGAAAATTAAACCATTTAAAATTCAAGTTGGTAATGAAACTACATTAGATAATGATGATTCAATAATTAATTCAATTAGTTCATCATCATATCCATTAACTACAATTCATGAAAAAAAAATAATATTTGGAATTGAAATTGATTATTCTAATTTTAATTTAAAATTTGAACCAACAAAGAAAAATTATTTAAATGATTTAATTCATCATTATATTCAATTAAACATTGATAATGTTTCAAAAGATTTAAATGAAGAAGCATTATCAATTATAACATTATATAAAAAATTTCATAAATTTAAAACTTTTAAATTTGTTTTAGAATTATTATTAATGAATTATATTCAAAAATGTTATGATGATAATAAATATGATTTAAATAATGAATATTTTGATAGATTATATGAATTAATTAAAATGACAAATCAACAATATTCAATTATAATGAATTGTATTAAAAAAATTGAAGTTCATTATTGGGATATATTTTTTAATAAATTTAATTTATCACCAAGAGATATATTGATGAAATTATTTAATAATTATAAAGATTATAAATTAAGTGCACATTATTTTATAATTATGTTAAATTATGAAAAAATTGAAAAATTAAATGATGATGATATTAAATTAATTAATCAAATATTATTAAAATTAGTTTTAGTTAAAGATTATGAAACATCTTTTGAATTAATTAGATTTATTAAAATTGTTGATGATCAAGTTTGTAATACAATTGTTGAAAATTTAAAACAAGGATTATTAGATTATCCTAAATAATGATATTTACATTTATCTTCCTTTTTTTCTCTTTAATATTTTTGTTACTGTATAGTTAATTAATGCATTGTTAAAATTTATAATGATAATTTATTTTAAATTTAAAAAGAATAAAAAGGGTGATACATATAACGAAGATTAAAACAAATAAATAAATAAATAGTATGGAACATAACAAAATGCAAAATGATAACCAATATTAGAACTTTAGAACTTTAGAACTGTAATTTGTG
Source organism: Ambrosiozyma kamigamensis (assembly GCA_030572235.1). Taxonomy (NCBI): domain Eukaryota; kingdom Fungi; phylum Ascomycota; class Pichiomycetes; order Pichiales; family Pichiaceae; genus Ambrosiozyma; species Ambrosiozyma kamigamensis. The sequence goes on along the minus strand of JAJLZM010000235.1, from coordinate 2,971 downwards.
AACTTGTATGACTTTATTCAGCACCTTTTAAGAACTTTTCAACAAAGTTATCACCATGAGTTGAATCATAACTTTGATAAGGTTCAAAGTATTTCATAACATGACATTGTTGTTTCCAGAAATTAACTAATTCTTGAAATTCCATTTGAGCTTTCATGTACAAGACATTTCTAACAGCCAAATCTTCAACAAATCTATGTCTTTCAAATTCTTGTCTTATTTTAGTTTTAACTTGAGAAGCTGGAACATCTAAATCATAAGAATTAACAAAATCTCTTGAATGTCTTAAATATCTTCTGTACAAGTTCAACGAACGGATTCTCATCTGAGCACTAGTTGTTGTGAATCTTGTTGTTTCTGCAAATGCTGTTGCTAAGGTCATTCTGTGGTGTAATCTGCTGTTTTTGTGTTGATTCTAGGAATCCTGTAAAGCTGTTTCTTGATCCTTAAACAACGAAATTTCCCCTCATTTAGTGGCACAGCCACAGTGGCTGGTACACTTAATGCGCCACGTTTTTATCAACATTTTTTTTTTACTGTTTTCTGACTTCGGAGTGCTGAATGTACTTAGCGCAAAAAACACTACCTTCTTTTTTTCTAACTTCTCCACAACAATGTCAAATGTCAGAATCAGAATCAGAGGAGCCCAATCCTAAAAGAAATCAGGTCTTGTCTACTGGGGATATGCTTAAGCAGCGATATTCAGATTCAAAACGTCTATTGCAGATATGCAAGAAAAACAAGAAAGGTCTAACTCTCAGTCGTAAGCTAAAACAAGAAATTATCACATATATCTGCACATACGACCGATTGCAAGGTGCTATGACCTCATTGGCCACTCAATGTGATAGTTTAATTGAAAATTCTAGAGCTGATGGTAGGTTTTTATGTCAAGCATTTTTTATGCTCTATTACTCTCTTCCATGTCCTTTATACTGTTTTGCTGAAAAAGAAGATAAAAAAGTTCCTGTTTCATTACCATCTGAAAAAGTTAAATGTACTCCATCACCTTCAAGTGGAGCTACTGGTAATACATCAACTGCCTTGCTGTTCAAATTTAAGTATTATGAAAAGTTAAAGAAGGGTGTTGACTCTTACGATAAAGCCATCGAGAATTATAAGGATGAACTCTGGAATATGTTAGAAAAGAAAAATGTTTCTGATCTTGTTGATGTTATTAATGATTATCCAAGAGGTATTCCCGTTAGAATTGTTATTAGTGATAAAAATAAATCACCTGAAAAATTAATTCAATCAGTTGCAGAAAAGAAAGCTATTTTTACTGTTGAAATTCTTAATTTACTTGAAAACAATGAGAAGAAGAAATTGAGGGTTCAATACACTCAGAAGTCATTAGACAATTTTGGTGGACATTGTATACCTGATTTAATATTTCATACAAACGAATCTGATTCATTACCTGAAGATGCTTCTAAAAGAGCCAAACATATTGTGCAAACAGTGGACTTAAAAATCCCCTCTATACAACATATACCTTCAAATTTGAAAGATTTAAATGATTATAAAACCAAAAATTATTCTACTTTAAGACAAGTGGTCACTCAGTCTTTACTTGCTGAAACATATATTTCAATTTTGACTGACTTAATGGATACAATTACATTTCATTTCTATTATTCCCTTTCCATGGACCAACAACATGATCAAAGTCTGAAAGAAGAAAATTTAGGACATGATTCAGTTGATCCTGAGCCTTCAACTGATGATACACGTGAATTAAGTAGAAACTATGGTGAGAACAATGCAAATCATTTACTATTTACATATTATAGTGTTAACTGCTCTAGTACATCATATACATTAGAACAGGATTCAATATTATATTTTTTATGGAAAGAAAAAGTTTCAAGTTCAAGTTCTAATGAAGATGGTGGTGGTGGAAAAGATAAGAAATCAAAGGATAAAGAAGCAAAGACCTTCAACAAGTTTTATGATTTCTATCTTAGACATACCAATAGCCCAATTCCCAAAGAATCTGAACTCACCCATCAGCAAGATTCTGGTTCTCAAAAAGACAAATCTCCTCCCAAATCTTTTAATGTATCTCCATATTCAAATGAACTTTCAGCAGCATCTACCAATACATCTAAATTTACAAATTCATTTGAGAATAGTTCAAAATTAAAACCAAGATATACTATGTTACAGGATTCGTGTGGGGATCATTTAAATTTAGTTTTAAAGACAGACGTATATGGATGTTGTTTTGGATTTAACCTACCAATTCATGATAATGAACTTATGAAAAATTCTGAAATTGTTCTAAAAATACTAGACTTAGAATTCATAAAAATGTATGGTGATAGTCATGATTTTGATTGCAGCTCATATAATGAATATAAGGACTTATTTATTCAAAATTTTAATAATGAATTGAAAATTCTAGAAATAATTAATGAATATAATTTGAAAAATCCTAATAATGAAATTCACGTTCCAAGATTAGTATATTCAGGTGAGATCAATCAGTTGATACAACTCAAAAATGGATTCAAAAGATGGATCTCGGGGCCTGTTATGGCACTCGCCTTTGTTAAAGGTGCTAGATATCCAAATAATGAACAAGAGTTTAGATATGCAGAGAATGAGATATCTAAATTGGCTAAAATTGGGATCAGGCATAATGACATAAGAAAAGAGAATCTACTTTATCAACCAGGTTCTAAAATTACTCATATTGTTGATTTCCAACATGCAAGATCAGGGTTACAGTTATCTGAAAATAGTGAGTTGGCTAGATTTAGAAGAGCTACAAAAGAATATTATAGTTAATATAGCTTATGTTGGAATTCTTTTCTTTGCTATTAAAAATATCATTCAATTCTGTCTCAGTTGTTCATTGAAATGTATCTTTATTTTGTTTTTGTTTCTGTTTATTTGTTTTATTCTTTGCTTATTATTTAATCTAATGAATTTTATTTAATCCTTTGCTGTACACTTAATTTACTTA